>CM064511.1:12647686-12879012 GCA_032716605.1 Paralithodes platypus | reverse complement strand
GCCGCACCACTGTAGAAAAATAGTGCTAAACAGATACATAGACGGCCTTGGAGTTGGACGGACCTTATGTTGAGTGGTCAATCCTGTAAGTCCTTCAGTAAACTGGCATGGATTGTCCTTCTCACAGGGGTTAGGTCTGCTTGGGGGCGTTTTGTGTGTGGCCACCCTCGTAAAGAGGAGTAAGGCATCCGGCAATATATAGATAGATAGATACGCAGCTAAAGTTAATAAACACAATGCTGTCTTTCTTACTAATAAAGTCTAGCAGCGGCATAAAAGGTACAAAGAGCCTAGGCAGAGCGCAAGCATGCTCGTAGCCTACTGTCTCCCCTGAACAGATTTCCCTTATGTTACGTTAAGTGACTAGGAGGCTCTCTTGGTAAGTCCAGATCTCAAGTATCTGGTCTTACCCTGGCGCTCCTCAAAGGTCAACAAAATGAGGTAGCAAGCATACAAGCAAGAGTAGGCAAAAGCCCTTCGCTTGAATACTGCTACGCTCGCAAAGGAAAAATATGCACAAGGGTTACAGGCTACCTAGCTTCGTCGAAGTCGTACAGGCTCTGACTTGCCATATACTTAACTCAGACAACGACCAAAAATACCCTCCACTGTCTAGCATTAAATAGTAACAAAGAACAATCCAATAATTAGAAGCACCCAATAATATGACTCCATGTGGCTATGACTCTAATAATCCCTAAAACTAGTGCAAACCATATATGTGAGAACTGGAGCTGGTAATACGACTGGCCGACTATGGAAGTCGTATGCAGAACCAGAAGAGATGAGTAATTGAATAAAGATAAGAAGTATTGGAAGGAAGGAGTTCAGAGAGAGGAACAGCAGTAAATAGGGTTAGATTGGGGACAGAATGCAAGGGACGTCTAGGACCAAGCACAACATACCAAGCTCTAAGGAGAGACACGGGAAGGAAGCCCGCACCAACGAGCTAAGACAGCGGCCTCCAATCACAGACAACTACGTCATGAATTCAGGCGTCATATGACACGCCAGGCCCGCCGGCCAATCACGAGCGGGTGGCACCGCCCAAGCGAGGAATGCACACGTACATCACACACACATACTACCACCTCGCTGCTTCCTTCTCTCTCTATCCTTGCAACTAACACACTACATATCTTATACTCTATCAATGATATAAAATACTTCCAAGTGTCACAGACAAGAATATAGGCAAACGCTGATCTGTCTGTGACTACATGAACACTAAGAAAGAAAGAACATCGTTCTACGATTATTATAGCCCATTTCACTGCCCTGGCGAGCGCTAGCAAGTACGAGTACATTCTGGCAAGCTGGCCAGCATAACACCCCGCCCAAGATGTGAGACGTTTTAACCTCAGGTAAACGCCACATCTGACCAGACAGAATGCCCACAAACCCCGCACCACCCAGCTACTCCCCCAAGTTGTGAAAACAAGGCACAATCACAAACATAAAACACTTCATTATATAACAAAAATCTACACAACACTTCCCCAAAATAATCGTATCACTTAACAATATTACGCTCAACGAGCAAGCTTCACCAAGCCTAGCCTACTAAGACAAAACTCAGAATGTCTTAGATTCTTGCTGTAACATACTGCACTTATATACTATCAAAAGAAAGAGTTTTTATGTGAGGTTTTTGTATTATTTTTAATAGTGTTTTTGGCGGCTTTGCACTACAGGGGCAAGCCTAATTTTTCTCCACTCTCAAACCAACACTGACTGAACGGCGAGGGTGCTCCTTAACCCTTAATTAGCGGCGAGCAACATAAGTCGAGTTAAATAAAGCTGGACTATGTGGCGGCGCTCGACATAGGTCGAGTGGCAATTTCAGCACGTAATGTTGCTGAGAGAGAGAGACAAGTGGTGGCAGGAGAGTAGCGAGCGTATGACTGCTCCAGACCACCGCGGCGAACATACTGACACGAATCCCAGCTCCCTCCTCCCTCTCTCACTCGCTATATAAGGAATTGTATCGGGAAAGTGGCTAATTACATGCTTTTTGCACTCGCGTTGCACGGTTATTGCAAGAAAACTAGCCATCATAAAAGGATCGTTATGGTGTCATTCGAAAGCTCTGTTTATGCCCTTTCAGTGATAGATACTTGTTTTACGTTCTGGGTCTTATTTAGGCATGAAAATGATCACGTAAACAGCCCTATTTTGGCTAAAAACACCCCGCTGGGCGGTACATATAAATAAACCGCATAGGCCGCTCTTAAGGTGTTAAAACATACCCTACCGTGACAAACAATCAGCCAGAATATTATCAGTGCCCTTAACATGCCACACATCCAACTTGTGTTCCGTCAGCAAAACAACACCTGACACTGATAAACTGCCCAGTCGATCACAAGACTGGCACTTTTCTTCGCTCTTTCCGGCAACGGGACCTGCCAATAACCTTTCACTATTTCCACCTTAGTGCTAAACGAGGCAGCCCCGATGCGGTCTATGGGGTCGTCAACTCTGGATAAGGTATAGGCATCTGTCAGGGATGATGCACCAACACTCTTGCAATCAACACAGACACGGATCTTGCCACTCAACTCAGGTTGCAAAGTCACTGGCAACGACCACTCACGATATCCCTTATCCCTCAGACCCTTTTCCAACATGTAGTCCAGCTCTGCTTTCACGACAGGCTGTCGAGCAGGATTTATACGGTAGGGAGCCAATTTGAGCCTTGCACTGTCTCCAGCCTCCATGTCGGGTGCCACCCCGTACATCAGGCCTGGAGAACCAACAACCATGCGGACGTACTGCCACAGCCTAGTAAGCAACTTCTCTTGGCGCTTAGGAACAAGAGGTTGCAACTTATCTCGAAGAACAACATGCTTAGTGCCCTCCCACAACCCAGCCGGGACCGCAGTTTCTAAACTATAGTCTCCCTCCTTCTCCACCTCTGTCCCTAGAACAGCCAAGTCATGAGAGGGACAATCTGTACCACCTGTGCAGTCACTCCCACAGTTCATAAGTGCTAATGCTTCCCCGCTGATACCGTACATGAGCACCCCCGCATTCCTTGCGACTACATCTGCCTGCACAGCATCACCGCCTTCAGCGCCACAGCCAGATACAGTCGGTCTATGGTAGGCCTGTTGCATTTTACTAGGGCACCATTGGGAGGCTATGCGACGGTCGGGCGTATCTAGTCCATAGTTACCCTCACCAATCTGCTTAACGTCCTGATACTGACCACCACCCTTAGCAGCCATGGGTCGACCCTGACCTGACAACCATGCCAAAGCCTCGTCGCCCACCTTGAACAACGAGGCCAACGGTTTACTCACACCCAAGTGACCTGCCAGCGGAACATAGTGCACCGCATGAGTTCTGAGGCCTGGGTGCTCGGCACAAACAGTGGGGTATGAACCGAGCAGGTGCTGGATCGCTACACACTGTTGCTCAGGCAGGTGCTCAAGCACTTCCACAGTCACCTGACTCGTATTCCCCGCCCACTGATCCGCCGAGACATGACAATCCCAACTTTCCACCACCTGTGCCTCACTGCCCCCTCTCCTTCTCCACCTTGGCCGCTGCAGACCAACACAGGGACAGTAGGCTGCTCAGGTGGGCGCCTCACAAACTCCTTCAACAGGTTCACATGACATGCTTCCCCGTCCTCATCGAGTTCAATAGCCCCGTTCCCACAACTCTCAAGACTAATATCTTCTAGTTGCACCTGGGAACTACTCTGTCGCGGAGTGCCATCATGCCCTACCATGTCACTAGGGGGGACAGTGTGACGCTCCTGCATAGTAGCCACGTGTGGGCATGCGCGAGTGTCGGCTGCCCAGCCGTTTAGAAACCGGCTGGCGGAAGCCGGCCGGCCGGCTTTTCCTTAGTATATATCCTACGACAATGTAACTAATGTCTGGGATATTCTTATGTTGTTTCACAGCTTGAAGCTGCCCTTATTCTTAACCAACGCATCTTAGTATATTTTATTCTCGATAGTTGATTGTTTCATTATAATATATAAGATGTAAGGCTAGTGAGAGTGGGAGGAGACGAGCGGGAGAGAGAGACCGGCTGGGGGACGTTGCTTCGCGCGGAGAGTCTAGCTTGGGACGAGCCTGATGGTGCCAATTTGATCGCAAAGTTAGGCTTAGTTTCGACTCACGCAAGGGGTAGAGGATTTTGACCCGGCAACTGTGTTGAGTGTTGCCAAGCATGGGATGTATTTCGCATGCCTAGGGTGGGGTCCAGACAGATTCAAGACTCAGAGCTCACCTCACTGTCGTACCCTTCGGACCCCCTTGATATCTATCCCTCTCAACCCCCACTTAGAAACTTTCTCTCTTACTTTGTATACATTCTTTCCACTACTTCACCAATCTATTTAATTATCCCATCCCCTTGATAGACCTTATATCTATTATTGTATTAACGACGAGCTCTCAGATAATTAGATAGGATTTTGGGCCTTATGCAGAGATGTAATTGTTAATGAGACCTAGGAAGCTTTTTTGTTGTCTCATATTTGGTGGTATCATGCTTGCTAGTGTGTTCTTCTGGCAGGTGAGCAGGGGCTAGACCGGAGGGGGGGCTTTTTGTGATCCTTTAAGTAAAGTCTGCTGGTGCGAGTCCTGTGGACCCGCACGACTTTACTAGGATACCCGTGGGAGTCTGGGGGCATTTTTTTGTCTGTGTCCCTGTGTGTCTAGTGTTGTGTTGTGTGAGGCTTGCCTAGTCCACTCAGCACTGCACTAGCACGTCTTGCTTTTGTTTTAGGGTCGCCAGGAGAGAGTCAGATACTTGGGATCTGAGTCTCTCAAGAGAGCACCCTTTCAATTAGAGTACTTTGGCGCACAGACTTGGGAACGTCCCTAGGCTAGAGCAGGTGGCTCAGCCCGGGTATCCGAAGCCTATATCCATCCGGCTAGACCTCTGCCACCTGGCAGATTAACAGCTAGGGGTTTATTATTTCTGCATGCTTGTTATTGTGCCACAGTTTTACCGTTTTTGTGAGCATTGTGAGTAGTATTTATTCCTGCTTATGAGTTAAGAGTTCTCTAAATCCGTAACTTACTTTCTTTGCTAAGCATCAGATCCTACAGTAGCCACATGCAGTTTAGAAACCTGCATCTTGTCTACCTGTACGATGTTTTGAGGACTGTTTGCTTTCACCTTCTTTCACGCAGGGGTGATTAGTTGTATTAATTAACGTAACGTTAAATGTACTTTCTTCTAGTTTGTTATTATAATTGTTTCTGCAATTTAATTCCGTTATCTATCTTTTCCTTGAAGCTTTAAGTCAACTTAATTGCGTGATCTTTTATATAGCCTGCTTGACTATCAGCAGTCTATAGTGCATGCACCCTGTAACCGAGTCATAGGATACCTTGTTGTCCAGGCAGGACTCTTGACGGTTTAGGGTGGTTTGTTGCCTGGGTTTATAGATAAGGGTTGGATCTAGCGTTTTCCGTTGTTGCTTGTTGCCGCATACCTAGTCCAATAGAAAGAGCCCAGTGTTTATATATCCCAGGACGTAACAACAGGTTCTGGGGCCATTCCAGAGCTCAAATTTGGTGCAAGTACCGAGTCACCAAGGAGTGTCGCTGGGTCCAAACTCTCAACCCGACCACCAGCCTCGACTTTCTCCTTCCGACCCTTCCTCCGCTGGTCTGAAACCTGGGTACTAGGCTATGACACCTGAGCGGACTGAGAACTGGTGACAGCGCACGCCATCTGCTGCGTCTGGCACCTCTCGAGCCCCTCTTGCCCCTCCCTACTCGTGTCGGCCGCTCTCTCGGCAACGACTAAGGGTGGAACCTCGGAAGTAGGCACCGCAAAGTCGTTACCGAGAAGGAGGTCGACCCCCTCAACTGGCCATTTCTCCACAACACCCACATCCAACTCCCGTGTCACACAATCCACCTCAAGCTCCACTCTGACCAGCGGGTAAGACCACGTAGCATTGATGCCTTGAACCACCACAACCCGAGCCACGTTAATAGGCTTGCCAGTGAAGTTCTTAACCCTCTCCGACATATGACGCGATTTTGACCCTATTAGGGATACTTTAAAGCCTTTGTTACCATCAGGGGTATTTAGAAACCTTTAGTTTAGTTACTTCAACCTCTGCAGTTGTCTTTGAGTTAGCTGTGGGCAGAAAACTAATTTAGGAGAGGTAATTATAAGAGTGAGAGAACTCTATTTCTTAATGCTAATCTGGCAACCTCTGCGTCATATGTGCGTGAAAGGGTTAATAAGTGTCTGGGAAGCGCCCGTATCACGCAGCAACTCAAGCCTATGCTCCCCAGCAGCCCACCTCACAGTGCCGTGCCCCCTATGACCGCAAAAAGCATCTCGGACGGGTGACCAGCCCTCCTGCTGCTTCTGCACTGACTGTGACTTCGCAACCGACATATTACCCCTGGCAAACGCGGAAGACCTCAAAGACACACCGATGTTGATCACTAGTGACACCACTGCTGTAGGCGGTGTGCTCGGACATGAGCGCGCACTATGCCCCTTCTCATGACACTTGAAACACTTCACTTCGCTGTTGGACTTCCTCTGAGGTGAGGAAGGGCCCTGGCCTTTCTTTAACAGGAAGGGTTTCGACTTGGGATCAAAATTGGCACCAGTACTCTTAAATGGGTAATTAGTTGTGTCCTTAATTCGGGGGGGTGGAGTGGTACGCCCCTGGTTACCTGCCTCAGCTCTCTGTGCAGACCCGCACCAACGAATCAATGACAACCTGACGTCAGCCAGCGCAGCCGCCTCGTGCATAGTTTTAGGTTGCTTTTCTTTCAGGTTAAGAGTCAAGTCACTGCCAGTACATTTGAAAAATTGTTCTAACAACACTAATTGCTTCACTGCATCAAAAGTAGTTGCCTTCTCCGACCTTAACCAATTCTCAAATGCATCTGACAGCTCTCTAGCGTGTTCCTGGAAAGTACTCTCCTTTCTCTTAGGAACAGCCCTAAACTTCAGCATATAGGTCTCTGGCTGCAATTCATACGCCCTCAGGACAGCCTCTTTCAACACCTCGTAGTCAATGCAAGACTCTAGGGGTAAAGCATCGTACGCCTTGAGTGCTTTCCCCGTCAATCGTCACGAAACAAGGGCTGCCCACTTCTCCTCGGGCCATTGGTGCTCCCGGCACTTTTTCTCAAAACGGAGAAAGAATTCTGTAACTCCTAACTCATCAAACACTGGAACCAACTTTCGTAGATGCGACAGGGACTGGTCATGGGGTCGACCCCCATGGACGACCCGGTTCCTCGTCACCTCTACACGAGTTTTCTCTAGGTCAATATCGGCACAATACCTTGCAGACTCAGCCTGATATTAAATATTTTATACTTGAGCTTAGACTCTCGCTGCTGCTTCTGCTGCCTGAGCTCAGCCTCTCGCTGCCGCTGCTGGAGCTCAGCCTCATGCTTCCGCTGCTCGAGTTTGGCGAGCTCGAGCTGGAACAACATCTCGGGAGACAAACTTTGAAGAGGGGGTGCTACTATCGGGGAACCACCCCATGAGTCACCTAGAGGTATACCCAACCGCCAGCGGACATCGGCCTGCGGGAACGTACTCGGCTCCGGACCCCGAGGGGGCGCCATGATAGGAGTTGAGTGGAATGGGGGCTGGGACGAAGGTGCCCCAGCTCCCGCTCCACCCGAACCCCCATGCACCCCCCCCACCACACAGGTAACCAGCTCACTTCTCGACAAACCGCTAGTACCAGAAAACCCTAAGACCGTGGCTATACACTGCAGTCCGTACCGGTCCAGTCCCGACACCCGGTCCGCCGTCACAGACTCCTCCAAAAACCTCCGAGCATCCTCCTCATCGTTCACCACCCGAACGCCGTCTAACAACTCCACCTTCTCCACCTCCTCGCCTGTCTCTCGCACCGTGCCCTCACTATGCTCAGACCCGTCCAGTGACATGATGGAGTAAAACAAAACAAAATCCCAAGTCAAGACAAAAGTAGCCAAACTCTCGCGTAGCTTTATTCACAAAAAATATTCGAAGATGTTTTTGAGTTCAATACTACGTCACCAATAAACTCCAACAAGTTCCATATATCCTCAAAACAATGTCCACTGCCAACACTGCGAGAAATAAATTCAACCCCAAATGGCAATAAGATTTCTCCCCCCAAAAAACTGCAAAATTCAGTTCACTATATACTGGACTAAGGTCGCCATTTGTTACGACCGGCACAACGAAATAAACAATGGCACTTAATATTGGACTAGAAGATAGGCTATATCTGCAACAACGGTACGCTAATTCCAAACCCTAGAACTATTAAGCCGGTTAACAAAACACTTAAACCCTCCAGAGTTAATCTACTGGATAACGGGGTATCAATTAACTGGGTTTAGTGCACTTCTACAAAGGCTTTCCGGTGACGGCAAAGCCTACTCACAACAGGAGTACTTACATTAATAAAATGCTCTCAAGTAATAACAATGCTCAAATAAACTATAACAAGATTTAATAAAGGAGTATATGCTTACGTTAACTTTAGTGTGAGTCTGAACTCAACACTAAACTCTTCAATGCTCTATAAAAACACTGGAAGTCTAGTCCTACAGCAAACAGATGTGGGATCTTCTGAAAACGTCTGATGCTCTAAGATGCTCGTCGAATATAGAACAGAAATAATGCAGGGGCAGGACACCAAAGCGTGTATCTTAAATACACCAACAAGTAGGATACATATATATAAAACAAGGGAGTGCAACAACTCAGTGACAGCACTAATAACAGCCACTCAAAACAGTACTTCCTTAGCCAAAGTAACAGCCAAACTGGGTTGTGCTCCATGCATCAACCTAGGCTAAAATAATACGTGAATAATTGCTAAAGCATACACAGTTAAAGTTAATAAACACAATCCTGTCTTTCTTACTAATAAAGTCTAGCAGTGGCATTAAAGGTACAAGGAGCCTAGGCAGAGCGCAAGCATGCTCGTAGCCTACTGTCTCCCCTGAACAGATTACCCTTATGTTACGTTAAGTGACTAGGAGGCTCTCTTGGTAAGTCCAGATCTCAAGTATCTGGTCTTACCCTGGCGCTCCTCAAAGGTCAACAAAATGAGGTAGCAAGCATACAAGCAAGAGTAGGCAAAAGCCCTTCGCTTGAATACTGCAACGCTCGCAAAAGAAAAATATGCACAAGCGTTACAGACTACCTAGCTCCGTCGAAGTCGTACAGGCTCTGACTTGCCATATACTTAACTCAGACAACGACCAATGATACCCTCCACTGTCTAGCATTAAATAGTAACAAAGAACAATCCAATAATTAGAAGCACCCAATAATATGACTCCATGTGACTATGACTCTAATAATCCCTAAAGCTAGTGCAAACCATATATGTGAGAACTGGTGCTGGTAATACGACTGGCCGACTATGGAAGTCGTATGCAGAACCAGAAGGGATGAGTAATTGAATAAAGATAAGAAGTATTGGAAGGAAGGAGTTCAGAGAGAGGAACAGCAGTAAAGAGGGTTAGATTGGGGACAGAATGCAAGGGACGTCTAGGACCAAGCACAACATACCAAGCTCTAAGGAGAGACACGGGAAGGAAGCCCGCTCCACCGAGCTAAGACAGCGGCCTCCAATCACAGACAACTACTCATGAAGAGCAGGCGTCATATGACACGCTAGGCCCGCCGGCCAATCACGAGCGGGTGGCACCGCCCAAGCTAGGAATGCACATGTACATACATACGCACATACTGCCACCTCGCTGCTTCCTTCTCTCTGCTGACGACACACAGTTCCTTCACAGTGGTCAATTAAACGAATTAAATAATCTAATCGCTAGATGTGAAGAAACTCTACGGATTGCAAATGCTTACTTCCAAGAAAATTGTCTATTGCTGAACACCAAAAAGACTCTGTGTATCTTCATAGGAACACGTCAAATCATATCAAAAATACCAAGCAACACCACCATTCAATTTGGTGATACCAAAATCCAACCATCCATCCACGTAAAAAAACTTGGTGTTCATTTGGATCAGTATATGAGCTTCGACAAACATATAAGCCAAACAACAACAAAAGTAATGGGGGCCATATTATACATAAATAGAACAAAACATAATTTTGATAAATCAACTCGAATCGCAGTTGTACAATCACTAGTATTAAGCATTCTGAACTACTGTATTATGATTTGGGGGACGACTAATGCATCACTAATCACGAAGGTTCAAAGGTTGCAAAACTTCGCGGCAAGAGTCGCAGATGGTAAAGCTAGGAAGTATGATCACGTTACACCCATTTTCAAAGAATTAAAATGGCTAAGCATAAAGAAACAAATTACTTTTAATTCAGTAGTAACTATTTTTTTAAAAGTCACCCACCACTACCTAGATCACTTCCTACCTCTCCCAACTTTTAACAATATTACCGATAGTAATACAAGACAACGACACTAAATGCGCCAATCCCTTGCTTTCGCTTTACAATTCAGCTAATCTCTTCCCTACTCCCGGCTCCTCTCTCTTTCTCTCTCTCTCTCTCTCTCTCTCTCTCTCTCTCTCTCTCTATGTTCTTTATTGCTAGTACTGTACCACTATAGATTATATTAGCACTATCTTCACTGTTTTCATTATAATTGTTACGATTAATATTATCATCTGTATTATTATTATTAATGTTATTTTTATTATTATTATTTTTATTATTATTATTGTTATTATTATTTTTATTATTATTATTATTGTTATAGTTATTTTTATTTCTTTGTACTAGTAGAGTTGTTACCCTGTACGCATGTGTGTATGTCTGTTTTTGCTAGTTCTTACTGATGTATTTGACCCATATATAGGCTCCGCCTCCCCTCCCCCCATGCTTCTGCCCCCTCCCTGTCCTGCCTCCTTCCTCCCTCCCAACCCCCACCTCCCTCTCCTCCCCCGCCACCTGTCTGGACGGATATTTACGGCCTCCTATGTACCAGCATTTGTTAGTGACCTGATGAAGCTATCTGCGAAACGTTGGCAATAAAGTGCTCTTCCTCAGATGGTGTTTATTATCCATATAAAATACTTCCAAGTGTCACAGACAAGAATAAAGGCAAACACTGATCTGTCTGTGACAACATTAACACTAAGAAAGAAAGAACATCGTTCTACGATTATTATAGCCCATTTCACTGCCCTGGCGAGCGCTAGCGAGTACGAGTACATTCTGGCAAGCTGGCCAGTGTAACAACTGATATCTAACTGTATGAACGTAACTGTGCATAACTCACGTTCCGGTGTTGGGCTGTATGGAGAAGATAGGCCTGCCTGAGGTCTCGTCAATCACGTTCTTGTCCATGGAGTAGGTCACGGCTGCATTGTGGCCCTCTGCCGGGTCATCAAGGTCCCTCGCAGTCACCACCGTCACCTCAGTACCTGTAAAGTTATATATATATATATATATATATATATATATATATTGGCAAACTAGCGTCTTTGATATTTTGTCTTATTGAATTATTTCACACTAATGCTGACCACTCCTGTCTAGGTTGGTAAAGGTAATGGACCGAGTCTATGGTTGCAATTCCTATAACACGTTCAACATATATTTACCATAATGAGTACATCAGGAAAGATTTAATATAGTATTTGTTTAACTGATAAATGAGGCAACTTTGCGTTGGCGATATTAGAGTACTTTTAGATTTGTTTACGATATCGTGGATATATTACTTCTGATATAAACACATCCCAACATCAGGGCCAATCATACAGCATATCACATTTTAATTACACATACCAGTAACTACTGTATTTGTACATGATATGTCATACATGCAATCGTAACAAGTAGGCCTACCAGTAACAACTACGAAACTTAAAATTTAAATGTTGGAAAAAAAAAAAAAAAAAAGTAATTTATGAAAATTCCTATGTGGAAGTAACGATTTATCAAAATATATTTATGAAAAAACAAACATATATATACATATATACTGTACATATATATACATATACCTGTATATACACAAAGTAACCACATAGAATGTACAGTACATTACTGTATTAACAAATAAATAAATTGTAAAACAAATAATCAAACTTAATGCAGTGGCCTCGGCTAAAACCTTATAAAGCCTTGTATTTATGAATTATATATATATATATATATATATATATATATATATATATATATATATATATATATATATATATATAACTATTCGTATGCTGCCATTTGAGCATTTTTGAGTTATATGTTGTTAATAATTTACATGTATAATATTTATTACAGTAAATTATTCAAGCACTAAGGTAAATATCACTTACTATTTACTAATAATCTAATTTCATTGTGTACACCTTTGGGTGAACAAAATTCAAATGGAGGGGCAGGGGTACATGTGTACAACCCCCTCCCTCCGACCATCACCAACCCCAGACTCCATCTGTAGCAGGGTTACTAATGGAGGGGCAGGGGTACATGTGTACAACCCCCTCCCTCCGACCATCACCAACCCCAGACTCCATCTGTAGCAGGGTTACTAATGGAGGGGCAGGGGTACATGTGTACAACCCCCTCCCTCCGACCACCACCAACCCCAGACTCCAACTGTAGCAGGGTTACCAAAGGGAGGGGCAGGGGTACATGTGTACAACCCCCTCCCTCCGACCACCACCAACCCCAGACTCCATCTGTAGCAGGGTTACTAATGGAGGGGCAGGGGTACATGTGTACAACCCCCTCCCTCCAACCACCACCAACCCCAGACTCCAACTGTAGCAGGGTTACCAAATGGAGGGGCAGGGGTACATGTGTACAACCCCCTCCCTCCGACCACCACCAACCCCAGACTCCAACTGTGGCAGGGTTACCAAATGGAGGGGCAGGAGTACATGTGTACAACCCCCTCCCTCCGACCACCACCAACCCCAGACTCCAACTGTAGCAGGGTCACCAAATTGGAGGGGCAGGGGTACATGTGTACAACCCCCTCCCTCCGAACACCACCAACCCCAGACTCCAACTGTAGCAGGGTTACCAAATGGAGGAGCAGGGATACATGTGTACAACCCCCTCCCTCCGACCACAACCAATCCCAGACTCCATCTGTAGCAGGGTTACCAAATGGAGAGGCAAGGGTACATGTGTACAACCCCCTCCCTCCGACCACCACCAACCCCAGACTCCAACTGTAGCAGGGTTACCAAATGGAGGGGCAGGGGTACATGTGTATAACCCCCTCCCTCCGACCAAACCAACCCAAGACTCCAACTGTAGCAGGGTAACCAAATTGAGGGGCAGGGGTACATGTGTACAACCCCCTCCCTCCGACCACCACCAACCCCAGACTCCAACTGTAGCAGGGTTACTAAATGGAGGGGCAGGGGTACATGTGTACAACCCCCTCCCTCCGACCACCACCAACCCCAGACTCCAACTGTAGCAGGGTTACCAAATGGAGGTGCAGGGGTACATGTGTACAACACCCTCCCTCCGACCACCACCAACCCCAGACTCCATCTGTAGCAGGGTTACCAAATGGAGGGGCAGGGGTACATGTGTACAACCCCCTCCCTCTGACCACCACGAACCCCAGACTCCATCTGTAGCAGGGTTACCAAATCAAGTCCGCTAAATAGTAAATAAATGCCGAAAATCGCTAGAATATTGTCACAATGTACAAAGGAAACCAAGCAACAACATATCTAGTGACCCTTCTAGGTTGCTTGTCCTCCAAAACACTGAGGATCAAGTGTCCAAACAGTGGTTTAGAGTGGGTAAGGGAACATTGGAAAGGGAATTACTGCCCTGGAACTAATGTCCGTGGCAGGATTAGGAAGTTAGTAGGGGACAGATGGGTTTGTAACTGAGGGGGGGGATAAAATAAAGTTATTCATTTACAAACGCAGTCAGTCGCGGGTTTGATGCGACATATTTGTCTAGGCGGAGTTTAAATGAATCAACGGTGATGCAGTCTATAACGTTTCGGGGAAGCCCATTCCACAAGTTGACAACTCGATTGAAGAAGAAATGCTTAGATTCGTGTGAGTTAAAAGATTTACCAATAATTTTGCAACCGTTTCCCCGCGTGTAATTAGATTGGTCGATATTGAAGTACTTACTACAGTTCATATTGTCGATGCCTTTGATGATTTTGAACACTTGAATTAAGTCACCTCTTAATCTGCGCTGGGTTAAAGGAAATAGATTTAATTCTCCAAGAAGCTCTTCGTATGGTTTCTTCTTTAGGCTAGGTATCATTTTGGTAACTCTACGTTGAACTCGTTCTAGCTTGTTTATATCTTTTTGGTAATAAGGGCACCAGGATTGAACGCAGTATTCCAGAAGAGGGCGGACTAAGGAATTGTAAAGTGTTAGGATAACTTCTTTGGATTTATGCTCAAATGACCTGCCTATAAAGCCAATTATTTTGTTTGCCTTCTTAACAACTTCTGAACATTGTTGACTCGGTTTTAGGTTACTCGATATTGTTACTCCCAGATCGGTTTCTCAGTTTACATTCTTAAGCTGAGTGCCATCTTTTTTTCATCGAATAGTTTACTTTCTCATTTAGGTATCCGATATGTAGTACTTTACATTTATCCGCATTGAAACTCATTTGCCAAATTTGGGCCCAACATGACAATTTATCTAGATTGTGTTGCATATCGTCAACTTGTTCTTTTGAGAGTACGCTATATACAATTTTTGTATCGTCAGCAAATTTTGAGATTGTACAGGTGAGGCCCTCATCTATGTCGTTGATGTAAATTAGAAAGAGAATTGGTCCTAGTACCGATCCCTGGGGTACCCCGCTACTTACATTGGTCCATTTAGATGCCTTACCGTTTATGACTACTCTTTGCTTTCTGTCGCTGAGCCAATTTTCTATCTATTTCAACACACCGTCTTGTATTCCATGCGCTTTTAGTTTTAGCAGTAAACGTTTGTGGGGAACTTTGTCAAAGGCCTTTTGAAAATCAAGGTATATAATATCTACAGCTTTACTCTCATCGTAGAGGTTGAGGATATCGTGGAAAAAGTCTAAGAGGTTTGTTAAACAGGAAAGTTTTTTACGAAAGCCGTGTTGAGTATCTTTAAGTATGTTATTTTCCTCTAAGTGATTTACGAGTCTGTCTCGTATGACCGTTTCTAGCATTTTACATACAACTGAGGTTAAGCTAATTGGACGATAGTTACTGGGTAGGGATTTGCTGCCTTTTTTGAATATCGGTGTTACGTTGGCTAGCTTCCACTGATCAGGCATAGTTCCAGACTGCAAGGATTTATTGAATAGTAATATCAGTGGTTTGGAGAGCTCATCCTTAGCTTCCTTCAGAACTCTAGGCGAGATTGTATCAGGTCCAGGCGTTTTATTTACCTTGAGTTTATCTAAACAATTCAATACTTCTCTCTCTGTAACGGTGATATTGCTTAGAACATCTGAATTGAGAGATAAGTGAACACTATCGCTCTAAAATGGCTCACATCTACAGGATATCACTGAGATTAATGTCTCTAGATGTACACATTTTCCTCTAGATCAAAGTAACTGCCTCTAGATCTACCGCAAAAGTAGCTAAATCGGCATCATTGCACTGCACTGTACAGAGTATGTTTTGAAACGTTGATGTAGGGACACCTGCTCGCACCCAGTCGGGGGACATCTTGACGACGTATACCGACTAATAACACACATAACAAAGCCACTCCAACAACTTCCTCTGACTCCAACACCCCTTCTCCCCATTCTACACTCTTCAGAAAATAGGAAAGTAGAAAGTAGCTACGAGGTGCCGTTATAAAGGCTTATCTCTCAATACCTTCACTTTTAGCGGCTCACTGGTGTAGTGACTAGCGTCTTGTACTTCCACCCACAAAGTCCCAGGATCGCGCCCACACTCGGCGCATTAAAATTTGTTCACAAGCACTGAGTCGTTTCCGTCCCTCATGGGCAAGGGGATGGGTTAGTAGTACAGGACCCCAATGGAAATACGCCTAATCGGCCTTATTGGGCTATTCTTAGCTGGCTTAGCATGCGCTAGCTTGAAGAACTATTATTACTATTATTATTATTATTATTATATGACCTGACCTCGACCCACAACAAAACCACTTCAACAGCTGCCTCTCTCCCCAACAACAACATCCAAATTAACCCTTCATCTTCTCTTAATATTCTTGGTGTCTCTTTTTCGTCTGGTCTCTCTTGGAAATATCATATTACCACTCTAGCTAAAACAGCTTCCCAGAAGCTGAGTGTGCTGAACCGCCTCCAGGGGTTCTTTACCCCTGTGCAGCTATTTGCTCTGTACAGGGGCACAGTGAGTCCATGTATTGAGTTTTGTTCACACGTGTGGGGAGGATCCTCTCACACAGCACTTCTAGACAAAGTAAAAAAGAAAGACTTCTGTCTCAATAACTCACGTCCACTCACCAATTCTCTACAGTCTCTCTCTCTTCGCCGCAATGTTGCATCTCTCACTATTCTACCGCTAAAAATAATCAATGTTCCTCAGAGATCTCTCAGTGTATACCACCCCCTCTTCGTAGAACAGGTAGCACCCGTCTTGCAACACAATCCCACCCCTACTGTGTGCAACTCTCCAACCCAGGAGTGAAACGTTATTCTCAGTCTTTCTTCTATTCAACAGCTGAGTTCTGTAACTCTCTCCCAGAATCAGTCTTTCCCTCTTCCTATGACTTAAATTGCTTCAAACTACGTGTGTCCAGGCATTTTGGCTCGAAAGTCCCTTGATTTTGGCCCTGTCACTCTTTCAACTCAGGGGGAGGCACTCGCTATAGCCAGTCCTGTCTTTTGTCTCCCTCACTCACATAGAAAAAAAATATATAAAAATAAACGCTTCGAAAATTAGATACGAGGTTCCGTTGTAAAGGCCTAGCCCCAGTACCCTCACTTGACCTTATCTGTATCTATACTAAAGCCACCCCAACAGCTCCCTGCCTCTCCAACACCCCTTCTCCCCTCCCCAACACTCTTCGAAAAGTAGAAAAGAGGTGTCGATACAAAGGCATATCCCTCAATACCTTCACCTGACCTGACCTGACGTGACCTGCAGCTATACCAAAGTCACCCCAACAGCTTCCTCTCTCTCAAACACCCTTCTTCCTTCTCAACTCTCTTCGAAAGGTAGATAAGAGGTGCCGTTGTAAAGGCTTATCCCTCAATACCTTCACCAACAGTATTACTATTAACAGTATAACTAACAGTATAACCAACAAGAGTATAACCAACAACAGTATAACCAACAACAGTATAACCAACAACAGTATAACCACCAACAGTATAGCCAACAACAGTATAACCAACAACAGTATAGCCAACAACAGTATAACCAACAACAGTATAATCACCAACAGTATATCCAACAACAGTATAACCAACAACAGTATAACCAACAACAGTATAATCACCAACAGTATAACCAACAACAGTATAACCAACAACAGTATAACCAACAACAGTATAGCCAACAACAGTATAGCCAACAACAGTATAATCGCCAACAGTATAACCAACAACAGTATAACTAACAACAGTATAGCCAACAACAGTATAACCAACAATAGTATAATCACCAACAGTATAACCAACAACAGTATAACCAACAACAGTATAACCACCAACAGTATAACCAACAACAGTTTAACCAACAACAGTATAACCAACAACAGTATAACCACCAACAGTATACCCAACAACAGTATAACCAACAACAGTATAACCAACAACAGTATAACCAACAACAGTATAACCACCAACAGTATAACCAACAACAGTATAACCAACAACAGTATAGCCAACAACAGTATAACCAACAACAGTATAATCACCAACAGTATAACCAACAACAGTATATATAATGGGCGGGTGCCCAACCCCGAAAAGGGTTGAAATAGGGGAGCTATCCCCCCGCCAAAGGCGGCTTTCTAGGGCCTTTCCTAGCTGATGCTGAGAGGATTGGGTTCTAGTCATGTGGTGATGGGCTGGTCTATCAGAGTGAGAACTGAGCGATCTCTGCCATACCCATAGCTTACTCTGACTGTTCCTTTTACTTATATATTTTCTAGATCTCAAGTGACGGCGTCTCTTGCGTGGATTGACCTCCTAATCTACCAAGATTGGAAGCCAAAGCGTCACATCTTTCCTTTGCCCCTCAACTTTCTCTTCATAATTGCTGAGGGGCACAGGGCCCTGGGTGGGGCTTTGGTTTCCCGGGCGTTTCCGCGCCCTCCTCAGCTCCCCTTGGGGCTGTTCGGCCAGGCAGCTTGGGGAAAAACAACAACAACAACAGTATAATCAACAACAGTATAACCAACAACAGTGTAGCCAACAACAGTATAACCAACAACAGTATAACCAACAACAGTATAACCAACAACAGTATAGCCAACAACAGTATAACCAACAACAGTATAATCACCAACAGTATAACCAACAACAGTATAATCAACAACAGTATAACCAACAACAGTATAGCCAACAACAGTATAACCAACAACAGTATAACCAACAACAGTATAACCAACAACAGTATAACCACCAACAGTATAACCAACAACAGTATAATCACCAACAGTATAACCAACAACAGTATAACCAACAACAGTATAATCACCAACAGTATAACCAACAACAGTATAACCAACAACAGTATAACCAACAACAGTATAATCACCAACAGTATAACCAACAACAGTATAACCAACAACAGTATAACCAACAACAGTATAATCACCAACAGTATAACCAACAACAGTATAACTAACAACAGTATAGCCAACAACAGTATAACCAACAATAGTATAACCAACAATAGTATAACCAACAACAGTAAAATCACCAACAGTATAACCAACAACAGTATAACCAACAACAGTATAACCAACAACAGTATAACTAACAACAGTATAGCCAACACCAGTATAACCAACAACAGTATAACTAACAACAGTATAGCCAACAACAGTATAACCATCAACAGTATAACTAACAAAAGTATAACCAACAACAGTATAACTAACAACAGTATAGCCAACAACAGTATAACCAACACTAGTATAACCAACAATAGTATAACCAACAACAGTAAAATCACCAACAGTATAACCAACAACAGTATAACCAACAACAGTATAGCCAACAACAGTATAACCAACAATAGTATAACCAACAACAGTACAATCACCAACAGTATAACCAACAACAGTATAACCAACAACAGTATAATCACCAACAGTATAACCAACAACAGTATAAATAAAAACAGTATAACCAACAACAGTATAACCAACAAATCGGTTACCCAGTGTAGACCTCCATATTAAGGAATTTTTTGTGTATGGACCCCCCCCCCCTCCCCCTTTCTTCCTAATACTTAGCCCTATTAGTTTCGAAATTTGAAGACGTTCGCCCCATTAGTTTGGCGGTTTTAAGGCCTTTCACCACACTTCTGTCAATTGTAAGACCTTTCATGCCATTTAGGTGTCGATTTTTGATTGGCGAGCAATAATTGTAACAACAGCCTGTAATTTACAGCCTGTGAGCCTGTAATTTAGGAGAAGTCGGCTTTCGGCCAGGACATTTTTCTACCGAACAATTTACAAATATACCTGGAATCGGGGGCTTGAGGGTGTTTATCTTAAAGTTTGATAGAGGTCTAGAGAGTAAATAAAAGAAATATATATTAATAAATAAATAAAGTAAACTTGGTAACCAAATCTGCGCCAGCCTGTATTATGGTTAGTTGTGGATGTTGTGGCCACTACCAAGGTTCAGACAATAATTATGGAGTTATACTTAGTTCACATAAACATCATATAAAGCAAAGCGACAAGTAGTTAGGGAGGAAACCACATATGTTGGAGCTTATCTAAGATGACATTTAATTTATCAGAAAGCCTTTTAATATTAAAATACTGATTAACATTTAGGTCTTAAGAAGGCATTAGAGACATAGTTAAGTAAAGATTTGTAGCGTAATAGTATTAAATTGAACGAGAGTTATAACAATTAATTCCAAAACATCACGCGAGTTAATAGTGGCTGTAAACAGTTTGAGCGTGTGTTTTGTGAGTGTCATTAATTAATCAATTAATAGGCTTATTTCGAGCCGGCAGCCAATGAGGTTGAAATTCGAAGATTTAACCTGGATCCTATCTTAAGGGATCAACAGACTGATCCTGGCTGCTAACGAGATGGGCATACATTATCCTCGAGGGAGTAAGACGTGGGCAGGAGACTGTGGGTCACCCAGACCTAGCCTTCACGGCCTGGGGAAGTTTTTGAGAGAAACTTCCCCTGCCAGTGCGTGGATTTGAACCCCCGACACCAGAGCCAGCACTTCCAGTACAGTGACTAAGCGTACTTGGCTACCGTGACTGTAAAAGTGTGTGTGCATGTATGTGTGTATGTGTGTATATGTGTGTGTGTGTGTGTGTGTGTGTGTGTGTGTGTGTGTGTGTGTGTGTGTGTGTGTGTGTGTGTGTGTGTGTCATGAGTGATGAAAACGGTTACAGAATTTATTTTCTTGGTCGGGAACGGACGGGACGTTAGAACGTGTATGTGTGATGTGTGACCCGAGCTTTCTGAGTCAGACACGACCGGAAAAATATAGTTTTTGTCACTGTTTTAAAATGACAGATTATTGATTCAAGTCAGTCCACGAGTGGGAGGCCGGGTATTGGTTCTAGTTGGATTGAAGTTGGTAATAATTATGTGTTCTATGGAAAAGTTAGGTTGAGAAATGAAACTAAAAATATAACTTAAGGTAAGAATAATCATAGCATAGACACATGTATCAACTAAACACAACAAAATAGTGTGTAAATAAACGGAGCATTAGAGAACAACTTCACAAGAACAACAAATACAACACATCCAGCCTAATACATAATATATACACACACAGCACAGCACTGCTAAAGCAAACCATATTGGACTAACCCACCAACAAAACAAAATGTAATACAACACTGATACAAACATAATAGTAATAAATAACACCAAACTACATAATGTAATACAACACTGATACAAACATAATAGTAATAAATAACACCAAACTACATAATGTAATACAACACTGATACAAACATAATAGTAATAAATAACACCAAACTACATAATGTAATACAACACTGATACAAACATAATAGTAATAAATAACACCAAACTACATAATGTAATACAACACTGATACAAACATAATAGTAATAAATAACACCAAACTACATAATGTAATACAACACTGATACAAACATAATAGTAATAAATAACACCAAACTACATAATGTAATACAACACTGATACAAACATAATAGTAATAAATAACACCAAACTACATAATGTAATACAACACTGATACAAACATAATAGTAATAAATAACACCAAACTACATAATGTAATACAACACTGATACAAACATAATAGTAATAAATAACACCAAACTACATAATGTAATACAACACTGATACAAACATAATAGTAATAAATAACACCAAACTACATAATGTAATACAACACTGATACAAACATAATAGTAATAAATAACACCAAACTACATAATGTAATACAACACTGATACAAACATAATAGTAATAAATAACACCAAACTACATAATGTAATACAACACTGATACAAACATAATAGTAATAAATAACACCAAACTACATAATGTAATACAACACTGATACAAACATAATAGTAATAAATAACACCAAACTACATAATCCTCCGCACCCACTGTCTATGTACAATATATCTCTCTCTCTCTCTTGTCTCCAATTGTCTCTGACACAGAGTATCTTGAATGGGTGTCATAGATTCATAAGTTAATATTGATGTATGTTCTCTTCTTTATACATTACCACGGTGAGTGTTTTCTGTAAGCAGTGTAGAGTCCGATCATACTGATCTGTATTAGTATTGACATAACAAATGCAATACTGATTTACTACACCCCTAATGTCCGCCATTACAGAGAGGGGTTGGGAGGTAATGATGATGAGCGTAATACGCCAGCATTCAGCGGGGATCAACCCGTGGCTTCCCGGGTACACGTTATGCACTCTACGCATGCTCTACATAAGCTTTATCTACCTATCCATTAATCTACCAATCAACCTATCTTTCTTAACCTTACCTGGTGCGACGCGGGCATCTTTGGATCCTCCCTGTTTCACATCAATAGTTTGGCGATTTCAAGAAGCTTCACCTCTTAGTTTGGCGAGTTTTATGATGCTTCCCTCATGAGGGAGAAGGGGGTTCAGAATAATCATATTAACGTTACTTGGACTTGGATGATGGTACTGTCTGTCGCCTACACTTACAGGCGCCACTGTTCACGACCGCTTCTCTCTCTAGTTATGTCTCCATTAGGCTTTTATTCATTCACGAATGTATCCATTCAGTCATCCTATATCCTGTCTCCCTTCCAATCTACCCATTTTCACTCATTACAATTCTCCTGCCTCTGACTGTTATCTTGCAAACACGCATACCAGTTGTAATGGGATGGACAGTACGATATCTCTATACTGTATTCATCTATTGTTCTACTCTCTAACATATTAACTACCTAAATAACTACTTAACTCTCTCTCTCTCTCTCTCTGTCTCACCTGCCTCAGAGTTCTCTCTGACAGTGGCGTTTATTTGTTGGTGTGGGAAGAATGGTGCGTTGTCGTTGATATCTTTAACATTGACGTGGACCTGGGCGTGGGCGGTGTTACGGCCGTCACTAGCCGATACCCACAGTCGCCACCGAGCACGACCACCAGGCTCGTCTCGATCTAAGGGCTGCAGGGAGGTCAATATTATAGATAAGTGTGTCTTTTGGGAACCGTAGTATCAGCAGGAGTAAGATAACAGGAGAGGCACCGAACAGCATGTTTATCTTTAGGCATTTTGACATGTTCAGGATGTCATCATCAGGGATCATGGGCTACTTTAAAAAAACAATATTCACCTAATTGTCCTACACAATTCAAACCAGTTTTATACCGTAGCTATATAGACGACACCTTTGTAATTTTTAAAGATAAAAGTCATGCCACCCTACATTTAGACTATATCAATAAACAGCATAATAATTTAGATTTCACAATGGAACCAGGAAGTAACGGAAAAATTATGTTTTCTATAAAGAAACATCAAGATAGTAATTGAATTAATGTCATTTTTCCGAAATACGACGTTCACTGGATTAGGTAGCAGTTTATTCAGTTATTGTCCGTTCGCTTTAAAATTGAATTATATGCTATTCTCCATAGGGCATATGCTTCATCGTCAAGCTACGAATATTTCAACCAAGATTTTGTAATTTTACGATTTGTTTTATATGAACAATGGTCATATGTTTGATAAATTAGTAAATAATGTCCTAAGTAATAAGTACCAGCCATAACAGCTTGTTCCTATGGTTAATAATGATATACTTTTTACCTTGCCTTATCTAAGATAAGTATGTAGCCATATTCAGTCATATTCCTTCACATCAATTCATCTAAAATCATCTCTTTCTTTCAATATAAAGACCGGATGCCCACTGATCTACGCTCATCTATGTCTATAAATTCAAATGCCCGAGTTGCCAAGCTAGGTATTTGGGGAGCAATTTGCGCTCCTTCAAATTGAGAATAGATGAACACCTGGGTCAGTTGAGCAGGACAGGTCGGAGGCTCAAGTCTCCTCCTCATTCAGCTGTAAGGGAACACGTTGACTTGATATCCAAACTTAATTTCAAAATAGTGGATAGTTCATCACATAGGGATACTGGAATCCATACACATAAAAGTGAATATGCCCCAGTTTAATATTATGTTGTCTGCCGCCCCTCTTTGAATTGTATAAGTTTTTCATTGCGAAATGTGTTAATAATATATGAAAAATAATTGTAATATTGAGATTTATCTCTTATAACACTTTAGACACTGATGATGACATCCTGAACATGTTGAAATGTCTAAAAATAAACATGCTGTTCGTTGCCTCTCTTGTTATCTTATTCCTATTGATAATAATGCTAACAATGACTATAGGAAAGATAATGATGGTGATGATAATTAATCAATCAATCAATAGGGGTTACGCCTTGATGGTGCGTATGTGCACTCACCCTCAGTGTCCAATCTCAGGGGACTCTCCGTGCGAGGTACTAGGCCAAGCCTCAATCCATAGCAAGTAGTTCTTGAAAAAATCGTTCAACTGTTCCCAGCCATGAGTCACTAGGTCTTTCCCGAAGTCTCCTCCACTCAGGGTTGTCACCCACCAAACCCAACACATGAACAGGGTAACTTTTGGGAGGCAGGCCACATGCCTGGTATACACTGGGAGAGCTCTGAGGAACGCTGAAATACTACTGTACATACTACTGAATATATCAATGGTGTAATGATCATTAGTGGTGTGGTTGTGGTAATCTCATATTATCTAGGTCCCTGTGCGGTTCCCAGACATCTCAACCAGTAGACCATTTCAACCAGTACCAAATACTACTGTACATACTACTGAATATATCAATGGTGTAATGTATCATTAGTGGTGTGGTTGTGGTAATCTCATATTAGCTAGGTCCCTGTGCGGTTCCCAGACATCTCAACCAGTAGACCATTTCAACCAGTACCAAATACTACTGTACATACTACTGAATATATCAATGGTGTAATGTATCATTAGTGGTGTGGTTGTGGTAATCTCATATTAGCTAGGTCCCTGTGCGGTTCCCAGACATCTCAACCAGTAGACCATTTCAACCAGTACCAAATACTACTGTACATACTACTGAATATATCAATGGTGTAATGTATCATTAGTGGTGTGGTTGTGGTAATCTCATATTAGCTAGGTCCCTGTGCGGTTCCCAGACATCTCAACCAGTAGACCATTTCAACCAGTACCAAATACTACTGTACATACTACTGAATATATCAATGGTGTAATGTATCATTAGTGGTGTGGTTGTGGTAATCTCATATTAGCTAGGTCCCTGTGCGGTTCCCAGACATCTCAACCAGTAGACCATTTCAACCAGTACCAAATACTACTGTACATACTACTGAATATATCAATGGTGTAATGTATCATTAGTGGTGTGGTTGCGGTAATCTCATATTATCTAGGTCCCTGTGCGGTTCCCAGACATCTCAACCAGTAGACCATTTCAACCAGTACCAAATCAACCAATACGGTTAGGTTAGGTTAGTACTATATTTTGGCACTGGTTTGGTTGGTCTTGGTTGATTTGGCACTGGTTGAGAGCTACTGGTTGAAATGGTCTACTGGTTGAGATGTCTGGGAACCGCACAGGAACCTAGACAATATGATATTACCACAACCACGACACTATATAATGATACATTACACCATTGATATATCCAGTAGTATGTACAGTAGTATTTCAGCTTTCCTCAGAGCTCTCCCAGTGTATACCACCTCCTCTACGTAGGGTACGTAGTACCCGTCTTGCAATACATTCCCACCCCTACTCTGTGCAACTCTCCAACTCAAGAGTGAAACGATACTCCAAATCCTTCTTCTATTCAACAGCTGAGCTCTGGAACTCTCTCCCTGAATCCATCTTTCCCTCATCCTATGGCCTAAATCGCTTCAACCTCCGTGTGTCCAGGCATTTTAGCTTGAATATTCCATGATTTTGGCCCTGTCACTCTTTCACCACTAGAAGAGGCACTTGTCACAGGCAGGTATGCCTTTTGTCTCCCTCATCCACATAGACAAACACAAAAGTATAACCAACAGTACACTACTGGTCTCACCACTGCCAGGTCACCTCACCTTGGAGAGGTCTGTTATGTTAACCTTCATTTACCTTGGTTCTCTAGATAGAAGGGAATACTTTCACCAAGTAGGATTTACCTTCTCTTTAATATAAATAGGAAAAGGTTACGCATTTCTTATCAAACCGTGGTAGAGTTGATTAATGCATGGACACTGGTCCTGACTGTCAGAGGTTTGAGACGGGCTGAGAGTAAAAAACATTTAGTAGCTCCCATTCATATATTTGTGGATATATATATATATATACCGGTATATATATTCGCATTAACAGTTTCATAAATACCGTTTAAAATATTTCCCCCCGTTAGCATTCTAATGATCACTAAAGATACGGCATAGGCATTAATCCCGGCACTGATTCCAAGTTTATCCATTTCTGAAACAGGAAGCACCACCACAATAACACTGTTGAGGGAGTCATGACAAACCTTTTAGAGTATGTTCCATGGTGTTAAGGGGCGTCACCTGTTTTTTGTTTATCTTTCTCATCCTTTTCTCTCTTTCTCTGGCTTTTATCCATTCGGCCCCATTCAGCCAACTGTTTTAAGACGTTTATCCCCATCCAGGTGTCGATTTCTTCCTGGCCAGCGATAGCGAGCCAGCATTGTATGGAGATATCCGGCTTCGCCGGAGAAATTTTTCTATCGAAAAATTTACAAATTGATGTCAAAACATAAATATATATATATAATGGCTCGCTACCGCTCGTCAGGAAAATATTGACATCTGGATGGGGGTAAACGTCTTAAAACAGTAGGCTGATTGAGGCCGAATGGATACAAACCAAAGAGAGAGGGAGAGAAAGAGAAAACAAGCGAGGTGGGCCCCCTTAATATCGAACAGCATAATTGATATACCTTCCTATACTTAATGTCGAAACTATGTCCGTACCTTGACTTAATATCACTATTTACTATTAAGGGGAGACATACCGTGTTTTGTTTGTTTTTTTGGTCTATTAATTCATATATTCCTTAGTTTTCTCGCTAGACCAACATCAAGCTTAGAAAAACACCCCATAGACTCCCCTTCAAGATACATTTGTACATTTTAGGGTAGACAAATTTCCCGGCCGAAGGCCATTTCCACTTAAAATGTCAGGCTCGCAATCGCTCGCCAGGAAATAATCGACACCCAAATGGTACAAAAAAAGTCTTAAAATTGACAACGAAAAGGGGTGAAAGGTGTTAAAACCGCCAAACTAATGGGCCGATCGTCTTGTAATCTAAAATAAAAAAATGGGTCTAAACATGAGGCAGAAGGAGGTCCAGAAAAACGGTCTGCCTCCCCTTAACTTATGGCCAACATCCTCTGACCCCCTGACCCTTTGCTCGCATGTCGGAGATACGGGTTCTACTGAGCACTCTTGTTTGGTATGTGCCTCGGTTTCTCCAAAATGGCGTAAGGGCGAAAGATGTTGGGCTTGTGTTTTGTAAATAATGTTTGGTCTGCTCCACCCCAGGACACTTAAGCCGGTGTCACACGAGCGCCTTTTCCGGCAATTATCGATGAGCAAGTTTTTTCTCGTGATATTTCTAAGGCTTTTTAACACTGGGACCGGGAACTAGACTGCCGGTAGATTATATTAGGTGGCAGATTATTACACCTGGGACCGGGAACTAGACTGCCGGTAGATTATATTAGGTGGCAGACTTTTACACTGGGACCGGGAACTAGACTGCCGGTAGAATATATTAGGTGGCAGACTTTTACACTGGGACCGGGAACTAGGCTGCCGGTAGATTATATTAGGTGGCAGACTTTTACACTGGGACCGGGAACTAGACTGCCGGTAGATTATATTAGGTGGCAGACTTTTACACTGGGACCGGGAACTAGGCTGCCGGTAGATTATATTAAGTGGCAGATTATTACACTGGGACCGGGAACTAGGCTGCCGGTAGATTATATTAGGTGGCAGACTTTTACACTGGGACCGGGAACTAGACTGCCGGTAGATTATATTAGGTGGCAGATTATTACACTGGGACCGGGAACTAGACTGCCGGTAGATTATATTAGGTGGCAGATTATTACACTGGGACCGGGAACTAGACTGCCGGTAGATTATATTAGGTGGCAGATTATTACACTGGGACCGGGAACTTGGCTGCCGGTAGATTACATTAGGTGGCAGACTTTTACACTGGGACCGGGAACTAGGCTGCCGTTAGATTATATTAAGTGGCAGATTATTACACTGGGACCGGGAACTAGACTGCCGAAAGATTATATTAGGTGGCAGACTTTTACACTGGGACCGGGAACTAGGTTGCCGGTAGATTACATTAGGTGGCAGACTTTTACACTGGGACCGGGAACTAGGCTGCCGTTAGATTATATTAAGTGGCAGATTATTACACTGGGACCGGGAACTAGACTGCCGATAGATTATATTAGGTGGCAGACTTTTACAATGGGACCGGGAACTAGACTGCCGATAGATTATATTAAGTGGCAGACTTTTACACTGGGACCGGGAACTAGACTGCCGATAGATTATATTAGGTGGCAGACTTTTACACTGGGACCGGGAACTAGGCTGCCGGTAGATTATATTAGGTGGCAGACTTTTACACTGGGACCGGGAACTAGGCTGCTGGTAGATTATATTAGGTGGCAGACTTTTACACTGGGACCGGGAACTAGGCTGCCGGTAGATTATATTAGGTGGCAGACTTTTACACTGGGACCGGGAACTAGGCTGCCGGTAGATTATATTAGTTGGCAGACTTTTACACTGGGACCGGGAACTAGGCTGCTGGTAGATTATATTATGTGGCAGACTTTTACACTGGGACCGGGAACTAGGCTGCCGGTAGATTATATTAGGTGGCAGACTTTTACACTGGGACCGGGAACTAGGCTTCCGGTAGATTATATTAGGTGGCAGACTTTTACACTGGGACCGGGAACTAGGCTGCTGGTAGATTATATTAGATAGCAGACTTTTACACTGGGACCGGGAACTAGGCTGCCGGTAGATTATATTAGGTGGCAGACTTTTACACTGGGACCGGGAACTAGGCTGCCGGTAGATTATATTAGGTGGCAGATTATTACACTGGGACCGGGAACTAGGCTGCCGGTAGATTATATTAAGTGACAGATTATTACACTGGGACCGGGAACTAGGCTGCCGGTAGATTATATTAGGTGGCAGACTTTTCACTGGGACCGGGAACCAGGCTGCTGGTAGATAATATTAGGTGGCAGACTTTTACACTGGGACCGGGAACTAGGCTGCCGGTAGATTATATTAGGTGGCAGACTTTTACACTGGGACCGGGAACTAGGCTGCTGGTAGATTATATTATGTGGCCGATTTTTACACTGGGACCGGGAACTAGGCTGCCAGTAGATTATATTAGGTGGCAGACTTTTACACTGGGACCGGGAACTAGGCTGCTGGTAGATTATATTAGGTGGCAGACTTTTACACTGGGACCGGGAACTAGGCTGCCGGTAGATTATATTAGGTGGCAGATTATTACACTGGGACCGGGAACTAGACTGCCGGTAGATTATATTAGGTGGCAGACTTTTACACTGGGACCGGGAACTAGACTGCCGGTAGATTATATTATGTGGCAGACTTTTACACTGGGACCGGGAACTAGGCTGCTGGTAGATTATATTAGGTGGCAGACTTTTACACTGGGACCGGGAACTAGGCTGCCGGTAGATTATATTAGGTGGCAGACTTTTACACTGGGACCGGGAACTAGGCTGCTGGTAGATTATATTAGGTGGCAGACTTTTACACTGGGACCGGGAACTAGGGTGCCGGTAGATTATATTAGGTGGCAGACTTTAACACTGGGACCGGGAACTAGACTGCCGGTAGATTATATTAGGTGGCAGACTTTTACACTGGGACCGGGAACTAGGCTGCCGGTAGATTATATTAGGTGGCAGACTTTTACACTGGGACCGGGAACTAGGCTTCCGGTAGATTATATTAGGTGGCAGACTTTTTACACTGGGACCGGGAACTAGACTGCCGGTAGATTATATTAGGTGGCAGACTTTTACACTGGGACCGGGAACTAGGCTGCCGGTAGATTATATTAGGTGGCAGATTTTTTATGTAACTGGAATTTTAAGCATGCCAGACTACAATTGCTCCAACAAATTGACGGACAAATCGTTGGTGTGACACCGCCTTTACTCCGGTGATCACGCCCGCTATAAACACTCCCTCACCCTCGCCAAGACGCTAATATTCTGTAATAGCCGGGCGGGAAGTCGGAAAGAGGCTGGTAATGAAAGACTTACAGGCAGTCTTGGCCCGGCTCATTATACATTAGGTGTGAAAAATCTGCCCGAGTCTATATTTGGCCAGAGGGTGGCTAATGGTTAAGAACAAAGCATCAGTTAGTGCCTCTAAGGTATTTAATTGTATCTTACTATGCCGATAAACTTGAAAAATTAATGGTTAACAAGATTATCCTCCAGGTACATCAAAGGGTATGCACCATGTAATTAAGGGGGGATGGGCCGGGTTTTTTTGGACCACTTTCTCCCTCGTTTTTAGCCCCATTAGTTTTCAGATGTTTAGATGTTTGCCCCATTAGTTAGTCGATTGTAAGACCTTTCGCCCCATTTCGTCGTCAAAATTTAGATATTTGGTGCTATTTAGGTGTCGAATTTTTCCCTGGCGAACGATAGTGAGCCTGTATTGTTGGAAGAACCGGCCCTCGGCCGGGAAATTTGTCTACCGAAAAATGTACAAATTAATCTAGAAGGGGGATCTAATGTTTGTTTTGTTTTTTATTAGATGGGAGGTCTATGGAGGAAACTAAAAAAATAACGAATACATGCAAAAATCGCCCAAAAAGTGAACCGGCTCCCCTTAAATAACACGGATAACACACATTATGGTAACACGGGTAATACATTGGCCTTCTGACAGAGATGAGCACCGCGATGCAGCACAGTTTAACTTTAGAGTATGCCCAACCTAACTTAGCACCACATTTCCCCCAATACCGTAAAAGACTTCCTTCACCTACTGAATGACAAGATGGAAACATTGAATTCGACATTAAGGTGGAGGTAGTCGCTTTTTCTAGACCCCCTTCTCCCTCATGTTCAGTTTAATAGTTTTGAGATTTTAAGACGTTTGTTCCGTTAGTTTGGCGATTTTGAGACCTTTCGCATCATTTCTTTGTCAATATTAAGACCTTTCGTGCCTTTTAGATGTCTAGTTTTTTTCCTGGCGAGCGATAGCGAGCCTGTAATTTTAGAAGGAACCAGCCTTCGGCCGGAAATAATACAAATTTATATTGATATGGAGTCTAAGGGGTATTTTTTAAGCTTGATGGAGGTTTAGCGAGGAAACTAAAAAATGAATACATATATAGACCAAAAAACAAGCACTACCCTCTTGAACCTCTGGATTTGAAGACAACCTTTGCTACATCTACGAGGCCAAGGACACCTTTAATGTTTACACAATCAGGGTATATGCGACAGGAAGGATTTTGTTGTTTCATTCTCTTAGGCGTTTATTGATTCATATTTAGTAGTAGTCTGGAAGGTTTGAGAGAGGCTTTTGTCCGATAATAAAGAAACTCTGACTGACAATGATGATCACATTGACATTACGAAACAAAATACTCCTATCAATATTATTGAGAAGAGAAGAGTTATAAAGTAATTATGGGGGTTAGCATAATTGGGATATCTTAAGGCACCAGACGTGTCTCTCGTAAATTTATCTTACTAAGATGTTACATTTGAAGTATTTTTCTTTTATCGGTTATTGTGATTCCACTGGCCTCAGCTCATATGCATTATAATGTTTATGTTTTCTCTTCGACGATCTTTTCCATCCGTCAACCTCACCTCCAGCCTGTTTACCTGCTTGAACTAATATCCAAATGTCCAACTGAAAACCCTTAGCTATTCCGTGGTATGCAGTTAACCCCTTGACGATCATGACGCGTTATGACAGTATATTCTGGCTATCATTAGACGATTTTATACAGCTTAGAAAAATCTGTGGGAATACAAAAAAGTGTAAAGACTGTCTCAATTAACCCTCTGACTTCCATATACACTTCCTAATCTGAATAAATCGTCTACTAATTGCCAGAATTAACTGTCAAAACGCGTCATAATAATCAAGGGGTTAAGGACATTATTAAGGGTTTGAATCTTAGAGGCCATTTTAAACTTGATAAGTACATGTTGGAAGTTGTTGTGGCACCTGATGAAAGAGTTGCCTTATTGGAAGGTTAAGGGATATAGTGCTTTGATTTTGGTCTATATATTTATCTATTAATATATTCTATATTTTTATCGCTAGACCTCCATCAAGCTTAGAACCCCCCCCCCCCCCGCCCCTAGATCCCAATTAAAAATACATTTGTACATTTCTCGGTAGAAAAAAAATCCGGTCAAAGGCCGGTCCCTTCTAAAATTAGAGTCTCACTATCGCTCGCCAGGGAAAAAAATCGACACCTGAAAGACACGAAAGGTCTGAATATTGACAACAAAATGAGGCGAAAGGTCTCAAAATCGACAAACTAACGGAACGATCGTCTTGAAACCTCAAACTAATATGCTAAACATGAGGAAGGGGGTGCAAAAAAAGCGAGTACTACCCCCTTAAACGCGTCAAAAAGCGAATACTATCCCCTTAAACACGTCATAATCCACAAGGAGTTAGCTCCCACAGTACGGCGACGTAATTTCTATATATTTTGGTTAGCATTGGACGGTACATTTCAGGCCAGGAAGAAGGTCTATGAATAAAATGGGTGAAATGTATCTACATTAATCCTTTGTCTCCCACAGATCCTCTCTAAGCTGAAGAAAATGGTCCAATGGTAGCCAGAATATGATCATACTCACGTTGATGACTGTTACCTTAACCCTTTCAATCAGTTGACACAATTGATTTTTCATTCTCGCTACCTTTACACGATTCTATTGAAGTAAGGAGGGTCTGCCACATATATAGGATTATTATATATAGATTATTGAAGTAAGGAGCGTCTGCCACATATACAGGATTATTATATATAGATTATTGAAGAAAGGAGCGTCTGCCACATATACAGGATTATTATATATAGATTATTGAAGTAAGGAGCGTCTGCCACATATAAAGGATTATTATATATAGATTATTGAAGTAAGGAGGGTCTGCCACATATAATGGATTATTATATATAGATTATTGAAGAAAGGAGCGTCTACCACATATAAAGGATTATTATATATAGATTATTGAAGTAAGGAGGGTCTGCCACATATAAAGGATTATAGATATTGAAGAAAGGGGGTCTGCCACATATAAAGGATTATTATATATAGATTATTGAAGTAAGGAGGGTCTGCCACATATAAAGGATTATTATATATAGATTATTGAAGTAAGGAGGGTCTGCCACATATAAAGGATTATTATGGATCATTGAAGTAAGGAGGGTCTGCCACATATAAAGGATTATTATATATAGATTATTGAAGTAAGGAGGGTCTGCCCCATATACAGGATTATTATATATAGATTATTGAAGTACGGAGGGTCTGCCACATATAAAGGATTATTATGGATCATTGAAGTAAGGAGGGTCTGCCACATATAAAGGATTATTATATATAGATTATTGAAGTAAGGAGGGTCTGCCACATATAAAGGATTATTATATATAGATTATTGAAGTACGGAGGGTCTGCCACATAAAAAGGATTGTTATATATAGATTATTGAAGTAAGGAGGGTCTGCCACATATAAAGGATTATTATATATAGATTATTGAAGTACGGAGGGTCTGCCACATATAAAGGATTATTATATATATATTTTTGAAGTAAGGAGGGTCTGCCACATAAAAAGGATTGTTATATATAGATTATTGAAGTAAGGAGGGTCTGCCACATATATAAAGGATTATTATATATAGATTATTGAAGTAAGGAGCGTCTGCCACATATAAAGGATTATTATATATAGATTATTGAAGTAAGGAGGGTCTGCCACATATAAAGGATTATTTTATATAGATTTAAATCGTTTAATTCCAAGAGGTCTCTCGTTAGCTAAACAAAATAATCTGACGGTATCTTTAATAATGTAAACAACTGTCGTCTGATTGAAGAGCCTATAGAGGTTTATGTAACCGCTGGGTTGGATAATGAAGGCGTTGACTTCCACCTTCTTAAGTTGAATACACTCGCCCAATGATAGTCAGAATATATTGATAATGACGTCATCGTAGTTAATATGTTCACGCTTTCAGCATACCTTGCCCCATTCTTTCGGATTATTCATTGTACCATTACATGATATATTATAGTTTTGCTTGAACCCGAGGGAGGCAGAGGGTTACTTGAATTTGTGTCTCTTTTATCACTGAAGATTTGTCCTAAGTTCATTAAAATTGTCAAATGCTAGCCAGCATTTGACAAAACATACATCATCATACTGAAGCTATTATTTTGTTTTCTATGTGATTGAAGGAGACAAAAGGCAAAGCTGCCTGTAACCAGTGTGTTACGACTGAGGTTTAAATATATCAGGGCTCTTATTCATTGGACTAGTAATGGCATAAATGCTACAACGGAAAGCGCTAGATCCAACCTCTGATGTATATTCCCAGTGAACAAAGAACACAAATACTCTCCAGAGTTCTATATGCAATAATAGGTTATCAAACTCTCAATAAATGTGCGTCTACTCTAGGCTTAATGTTATGTGAAAACGCCCTATTACTACCTATAACCGAAGGTGCTTGGTTATGGTATGCAAAGTAAGGTGGTAAGAGAAGTTACAGCTTACGTTACTTTAATCAATAAATGTCAGGCACTCCTGCATGAAAGAAAGTGCACTAAAGTCCTTTAACACCAACAAGGAATCTTCTTTAAATGTTAGATGCTATCAAGATGCTCGAATCGGAAATGGAACCCAAAAAGGCAGGCAGCGGAACAATGCTCGAGCAGGCTATGAACACAAAAAGGCAGGAGATATAAATGCAGTCGGAGCCAAGAATATCCTAAAAGCTACAACAATAATAATAATCGCCACGCCTAAGTCGTTTGCGTCTCAATACATCAAACTAGGCTGCGAAATGTTTGTGTAATCATAAACGGGTATGTATCATAAGAGTAATTGGTTTAATATACTTAATGTCTACTATGACTGATAAAGTCTAGATAGAGTCAATGATACGAGATACTGGTGCGCATGGCATGCCGCATAGCCTAGTGCAAATCTCAAGTCTGTGTGTCAAATATTACGTTATAATGAAGGGTAGCTCTCTTGAGAAACCTTAATACCGAAGTAGCAAGCGTTCTCCTGGCGTACCTCAAAGACAAACAACCGAGCTTAGAACAGTGCAGAATGGTATAGGCAAAAAGCCCTCATTCGTGCATGCTCTACTCTCAATGGCACACATACTAGAATTTACCCAATCAACTCCAGTTCTCAGGTATGTCGTGCAGCTTTTAACTAAAGCCAGCACCAATCGGAAACAATACCTTATAATATCAGACTCCTAGTATAGCATTATCTAATCCAGCAGAACACTAATAATTACAGGAAGCAGTACTGAACAATATGAATGCCAACCAATGCTTCGTGATCAACTTATCTTAACAACTAACATACATGGGTTATATAAGACCTTAATGCACAATACAACTGGCCAGCATGAAGCTGATTAGGCAGAGTTAACCAGAGGGGGTATAATATTAATAAAAGGTGGTGAAAGATATGGAAAATGAGAGAGATAGGCAGAGGAAAAGGTTCTCAGGTGCAGGGAGGGGGACAGATATCAAAGGGATAAGAGGGATGCGTTCTAGAAACCAGATCTGAGGGAGAGAGTGGCAAGAGAGCTGTATATATACTAACACTAGCTCGCACCGCGTAAGCAAAGCGGTAACAAGTCCTCCAGCCAATCCCAAAGAGGCCAACCAACCATGACGTCACCAAGCATGGTAAAAAACTCCTCCAACCAATCCCCAAGAGGCCAGCCAGCCGTGACGTCATCGAGCATGGCAAAAAACACTGCGCGCCTCCTCTCACTCTGTTCTACTCTCTCTCTCTCTCTCAAATCCTATCATTACTACTTAATGATAATACATATACTTTGCAATTAAATATATAAAGCCTTGACATGGGCGAAAACAAAGAGCCTTTCTGGACTGCCCATGACACAAGCTTTCATATGAAATATAGCATACAATAATACATCAATTGTAGCCACATCCACTGCCCTGGCGATCCTAGCGAGTCACCGTAGGACAAGCCATGCGGTTCTAACGGAGTGGTTAACGTCACACCCCCCCCAAGATTTTTCTCAGAGGCCCAAGGCTCACAAAAAATCTGATTGTTAGAACCCATGCTATATCTCTACTTCCCATCACCCAGCGGCAGTAAAATATCTGGCACAGTTCTCAAGAAAACATTTTACAAAATGATAACCCTCCCCAACACAATAGGTTAAATCATATGTAGTTATGCTCCTCAAGAGCGAGCTTCTCTAGCCCAGCATTCTGAGAGGAGTGCAACTCAGAATTACTGCTATAACATACTGAAAAAATTCAACTATCAAAGAAAGTTTTTATATTTGATTTTTATGTTTTTAATTTGTTTATTTCGGCTGCACTATAGGGGCAAGCCTAGTTTTTTCTTCTATACCAAACGCTCAACTCCTGCTTTACGACCCAATACGCTGGGCTACAACCGCGAGCCAACAAGCACCAAGTTCAAAATACTATTCAAACTAAAGCAGGAGGCTACCCGTGTGTCAATCTACCCAGGATCATCTACCCTTGAAAGACAATCCGCAACCACGTTGTCACAACCGGCAATATGGCGTATGTCCAGGCTATACTCCCGTAACACCAGCGACCACCTGGTCAGCCTCATATTCCGATTGTGAAACTGGTCCAAGAACTTGAGAGGGTGATGATCTGTGTAAACTACAACGACTGGACCATAGGCTGGAACATAGACCTCGAAATGCCTCAGTGCAAGCACAACTGCCAGCAGCTCCCTCTCGACAACAGAGCAGCTTCCCTGGGCTGAATTGAACTTCTCCGAGCAGAAACTAACAGGATGTTCCAGCCCATCATCGTCCTTTTCCATAAGGACGGCACCAGCCCCCATACCACTAGCATCCGTTGCAAGTTGGAAAGGTAGGCTAAAGTCAGGGGCCCTGAGGATCGGGTGAGTGCACAACAGGTGTTTTACTACTCTAAACGCCTTCTCACACTCAGGCGCCCATTTGACTTTCTTATCCTTCCAGTTATCCTCCACCTGAGCTTGACTGTACCGTTCTCCTTCTCCACCTTGACTGCTAAACGTCATCACAGGCACAGTGAGAGGCTCAGGGGGGTGCCTCACATACTCCTTCATGAGATTAACGTGACATAACTGATTGCGCTTACGTCTGTCTGGAGCGGCCACCAAGCAATCCAGGTCCGATAGCCTCTCAACCACCCTATAAGGACCAGTGTACTTCGCGGATAAGGGATGACCTACAAGGGGCAGTAGAATCAACACCTCCTGACCCATGTGAAACTCCCTGAGTTTAACCTTGAGGTCGTACCTGTCCTTCATGAGGGCCTGAGAGCTAGTCAAATTACGGCCAGCCAACTCCAGACTGCGCAACATCCGTTCTCGACTGTCGAGGACATACTTGAGCATAGAACAAGGTTTTTCTGCGCCCTTCCATATTTCCTCAACCATATGGAGAGGCCCTCTGACACGGTGTCCAAAGACGAGCTCATTAGGGCTGAATCCCAAACTTTCCCCAGGTACCTCCCGTGCAGCAAATAAAACATATGGCAGGCCAAGATCCCAACCTTTCCCACTCTCAAAGCAACAACAACGAAGCACAGATTTTAAGGCTGAGTGCCATCACTATAACACACCCTGGCTCTCCGGATGATAAGCAGATGACACAACCGTAACAATCCCATGCTGCTGCACTGCTTGAACAAAGAGGTTAGAAGTGAAGTTGGATCCTTGGTCAGACTGAATCCCCTGCGGGTAACCATACCGGGAAAAATACACTAGCAAGCTTCGGACCACCGTCTTCGCTGACCCATTTCTCATAGGGTATGCGTCAGGATACCTTGTTGCTACATCTCCCGACTGTGCATCACTGTCCTCCTCCAACTCGACAGCACCGGTACCACATTCAAGAACCTCCGGGTCTTCTAATTGCAATTTACGAATGTCCGAAGGAGCAAGCTTATCTAAGTGTTTGCGAAACAACTCATGCCCCCCTCCTACATTGAATTTAGCCTCCCGTTGCTTTCTCTCTGTGTATCGTTGCTGTCTCTTCGTCTTTTTAAGCCCATCCTCTGCCTTCTTAGTAACAGTTAATGGGTCTTCTCCAGACTTGAAAATTGGTCCTAATAATGAGTCCCCGAGAATGTCCGTTGATACTAAACTCCCAACCGCATCAACTATCAACCCCTTCTCGGTACCATTCCTCCGCTTGTCTAAAGACTGTTGACCAGAATGTGACTCCCTGGATGCAAGAGATCTGGTGACAACACACGCCATAGGTTGCACCTGACACTTCTCAACCCACTCCTGCTCCTCCCTACTCACGTCGGCCAGCTTCTCGGCAACGACTAAGGGTGGAGCCTCAGAAGTAGGCCCCGCAAAGTCGTTGCCGAGAAGGAGGTCGACGCCCCCAACAGGTAACTTCTCCACAATTCCTACATCCAGGTCACGAGTCACACCATCAACTTCCATCTTCATTCTTACAAGCGGGTATGACCTTGTTGCATTAACTCCCTGAACCACAACCACCCGCACCGTTTTACAGGTTTACCAGTTAAATTTCTGAACAGTGTTTGCGATGCCCCAGTGTCACGCAAAATTCTCACCTCATGTCTTCTACCCCCCCACTCCACACAACCGAGTCCCCTGTGGTCACTAAAGGCATCACGGACAGGGAATAAGCCTTCCGGATCCTTCTGCACTGGCAGTGTATTTACCTCGGAAGAATTGCCTCTAACAAACTCCGATGTCCTCTTGAACACTCCAATGCCATGAGCAAAAGACACGGCTGCCGGAGGAGGTCGACTAGGGCACTCATTTGCTTTATGACCCTCCTTGTGGCACTTAAAACACATAAATTTCGGTTTTGGCTTATACTGTGATGTAAAAGGCCCCCCGACTATTCTTATACGGCGTGGTGTTAGGTTTGGATTCAGTTTTAGTTTCATTGCTCTTTTGTTTAAATGTGTCATTGCTACGGGGAGGGGGAGGATAACGGTCCTTAGCACTTGCATCGTACTTCTGTGAGGACCCGCAACCCCGAATCAACGACAGCCGTCGATCAGCCATTTCTGCTGCTTCGACTAGAGTTCTTGGGTTTTTCTCCTTTAAGTTCAAAGTTAGATCACCGCCCGTGCTCTTAAAGAACTGCTCCAACATCATTAACTACTTAATTCCATCAAATGTTGTAACCTTCTCAGATCGGAGCCAGTTCCCCATAGCATCGGACAAGTCCCGGGCGTGTTCCAAAAAGGTGCTATCTCTTCCCTTGGTTACACCCCGGAACTTCAAACGGTACGTTTCTGGTTGCAGTTCGTAAGCCCTCAGGACAGCCTCCTTGAGATCCTCATACACAATACATGACTCCAATGGTAACGCATCGTAGGCTTTAAGACCATTGCCTATTAATCTAGAGGATACAAGTGCTGTCCATTTATTCTCTGGCCACTGGTGTTCCTGGCACTTCTTCTCAAAGCGTGCGAAAAATTCTGTTACCCCACTTTCATCAAACACCAGAACCAGTTTCAATAAGTGCGAGAGAGATTGATCATGAACACGGTTACCAGCCCCAAGTCACTGTCCCGTTGCCTCTACCCGCGACTTCTCTACGTCCCTGTCGGCACAGTACCTAGTCGACTCTAAATCAGCTTGGATTTTTGCTTGACTGATAGTTTTTCTCTCTTCTATCTTGGCTAATTCTATTTGCCGCTGGATCTTAGCTAATTCGAGCTGAAACAATAATTCTGGAGTTAACCCTTGAGGAGGTGAAGGTGCTGCAATGTTTGAAATTACCGGTGGTCCCCCCAGGGGCAACCCACCCTGCCAGTCACCACCCGACTGTGGAAGCGTACTCGGGGTCGGCAAACTACTGGGATGGCTGGGAGTCGAGTGTAGGGGAAGCATGGCCGTAGGGCTCTGAGCACTCAACCCATCTCGCTCCCCAGTCACCCTGCCCAGTACACACGTTATCAAGTTATCCATGGTAATGCTGCTAGTACCTGCATGACCGATAGCTGTGGCCAGGCATTGAAGACCGTACCGATCCATACCCTCCAACCGCTTGGCAGTAACAGGCCATTGCAAAAATATCCTAGCATCCTCCTCACAGTTCACCTGATTAACCATTTCATCATGCTGCTGTTCCTCAGTTTCGACATTACGTACTGTGTCTCCATTCTCCTCTGATCCGGTATAAGACATGATGCTCACAAAAAAATTTCACCTCAATATTCAGAAAAGAAGCACCCCAAACTCTTATACCTCAATATACACACACAAATTCTCGGAAATACTCAAGGGCTATACTATGTTGCAAAACAAAAATATTCCTACTGATCCCCGCAAAATATTCCCCAAAACAACAAATGTTCCCTGCTAATAAATGTAGGTTCACCAAATCCTAGGTAAGGTCGCCATTTGTTACGACTGAGGTTTAAATATATCAGGGCTCTTATTCATTAGACTAGTAATGGCATAAATGCTACAACGGAAAGCGCTAGATCCAACCTCTGATGTATATTCCCAGTGAACAAAGAACACAAATACTCTCCAGAGTTCTATATGCAATAATAGGTTATCAAACTCTCAATAAATGTGCGTCTACTCTAGGCTTAATGTTATGTGAAAACAGCCTATTACTACCTATAACCGAAGGTGCTTGGTTATGGTATGCAAAGTAAGGTGGTAAGAGAAGTTACAGCTTACGTTACTTTAATTAATAAATGTCAGGCACTCCTGCATGAAAGAAAGTGCACTAAAGTCCTTCAACACCAACAAGGAATCTTCTTTAAATGTTAGATGCTATCAAGATGCTCGAATCGGAAATGGAAACCAAAAAGGCAGGCAGCGGAATAATGCTCGTGCAGGCTATGCACACGAAAAGGCAGGAGATATAATGCACTCGGAGCCAAGAATATCCTAAACGCTACAACAATAATAATAATCGCCACGACAATGCAGTATTCCTATCAACAAAAAGAGCCTAAGTCGTTTGTGTCTCAATACATCAAACTAGGCTGCGAAATGCTTGTGTAATCATAAACGGGTATGCATAATAAGAGTAATTGGTTTAATATACTTAATGTCTACTATGGCTGATAAAGTCTAGCTAGAGTCCATGATACGAGATACTGGTGCGCATTGCATGCCGCATAGCCTAGTGCAAATCTCAAGTCTGTGCGTCAAATATTACGTTATAATGAAGGGTAGCTCTCTTGAGAAACCTTAATACCGAAGTATCAAGCGTTCTCCTGGCGTACCTCAAAGACAAACAACCGAGCTTAGAACAGTGCAGAATGGTATAGGCAAAAAATACGAAAAGCCCTCATTCGTGCATGCTCTACTCTCAATGGCACACAGATTAGAATTTACCCAATCAACTCCAGTTCTCAGGTATGTCGTGCAGCTTTTAACTAAAGCCAGCACCCATCGGAAACAATACCTTATAATATCAGACTCCTAGTCTAGCATTATCTAATCCAGCAGAACACTAATAATTACAGGAAGCAGTACTGAACAATATGAATGCCAACCAATGCTTCGTGATCAACTTATCTTAACAACTAACATACATGGGTTATGTAAGACCTTAACGCACAATACAACTGGCCAGCATGAAGCTGATTAGGCAGAGTTAACCAGAGGGGGTATAATATTAATAAAAGGTGGTGAAAGATATGGAAAATGAGAGAGATAGGCAGAGGAAAAGGTTCTCAGGTGCAGAGAGGGGGACAGATATCAAAGGGATAAGAGGGATGCGTTCTAGAAACCAGATCTGAGGGAGAGAGTGGCAAGAGAGCTGTATATATACTAGCAGTAGCTCGCACCGCGTAAGCAAAGCGGTAACAAGTCCTCCAGCCAATCCCAAAGAGGCCAACCAACCATGACGTCACCAAGCATGGTAAAAAACTCCTCCAACCAATCCCCAAGAGGCCAGCCAGCCGTGACGTCATCGAGCATGGCAAAAAAAAATGTGCGCCTCCTCTCACTCTGTTCTACTCTCTCTCTCTCTCTCTCAAATCCTATCATTACTGCTTAATGATAAAACATATACTTTGCAATTAAATATATAAAGCCTTGACATGGGCGAAAACAAAGAGCCTTTCTGGACTGCCCATGACACGAGCTTTCATATGAAATAAAGCACACAATAATACATCAACTGTAGCCACATCTACTGCCCTGGCGATCCTAGCGAGTCACCGTAGGAAAAGCCATGCGGTTCTAACGGAGTGGTTAACGTCACAAGTGTCTCCCCCAAAGTTGAAAGCGTGACAGAGAGCCAAAATCAAGGTACGTTAGAGTCAAGATGTCTGGACACACAGAGCTTGAAGCAGTATAAGTCATAGGATGAGGGAAAGATTGATTGAGACTTCCAAAGTTCACTAATTGAGTAGAAGAAAGACTGAGAACATTTGCCAATTCTTGGATTGGAGAGTTGGACAGAATAGAAGTGGGATGGTGTTGACAGGTGGGTGCCTTGCACTCCCCCCAAGGGAGACAGTTCAAAAGCTTGCTTGTTGAGTAGAAGAATGAAATGGAAATTTTTCCAAGCTTGAGTTGGAGAGATGGGCAGAATATGGGTAAGAGTGTGTTAAAGGCGGGTACCCCCCACTCTCCGTAAGGGAGGGAATATACACAGAGAGATCAGAAGAACAATGATTATTGTAGTAGTGGTAAAGGAGTGAGAGAGATGCAAACTTGCGGCGTGTAGAGAGTGATTGTAGGGAATTAGTGAGAGGTTGAGGAGACAAAATGCTTTTGACTTTACCCTTTCGAGAAGTGCGGTATTGGTTGAACCTCCCCACACATTCAAACAATATTTGATACATGGGCGCACTGCAGCCCTATACAAAGCAAAAAGCTGTGCGGAGGTTTAGAACCCATGAAGACGGTAGAGCACACCTAACTTCTGGGAAGCTGTTTTAGCAATAGGGGTAATATGATCTTTCCAAGAAAGGCCCGCAGAATAAGAAACCCCAAAAATGCTGAGACGAGATGAAGTGTTGATTTGTGTATTGTTGAAGTATAAGGGATAGACCTGTGTAAGTTCTTGATGGGTAGATAAATGGAGAAAATTAGTTTTGGAAGCATTGAAAGTAACACCATTATTATCTCTGCTCCAATTGGAAATGGTTGATAGATCAGAAGATAAGTGTGATATGGCCTCGTCACATGAGTTTTTGAATGATTGGATACTGGGTCATTCGGAAAAACTAGTTGAATATTGTAAGGTAGAGTTATCAGCATATGAATGGATAGGATTGGAGATGTTACGACCGGGGCTACGAATAACACAAGGGCACTCAATGATTGGACTAGTAATAGGGCACTATGCAACAACGGTATGCTAGATCCAAACCCTCGAACTTATATGCCGGCGAACAAAACACCTATACCCTCCAGGGTTAATCTGTGATAGCGGGGTATCCTTAACTGGGCATACATTTACTCTACTTCAGGCTAACCGACACTGGTAGAGCCTGATAACAAACAAGATGCAAGTTACGTTAAAATGCATAAAAAGGAATCTATGGAAAGATCAATTAAATCACTGCAAGATTTAATACAATAAAAAGATGCTTCAATACAGTTACTCTAAACAACAATAAACTCTTCACTCCTATCTGAAAGAAAGTGAAGTATAGTCCTACAGCATAGACCTGGAAACTTCTGAAGAAAGTCCGATGCTCATAAGATGCTCGTACTGATCTTGAACTATATAAAGGCAGGAGGCAGGACACCACACGTGTAAATCGAATACACTAAAAGATAGGACATATAATGTTAACTGACACGAGAATACTATAAATGCGCAACGTTAGCAATGCTCGACACTAAAAGAAGTACTTCCTCATCAACGAAACAGTCTGCTATGGTTGTGCGGCTCAGCAACAACCTAGACTAATAAATGCTGTGAATAATAATGCGTACATATCAAAGAGCTTATATTAACCCCTTACGAGCGGCCTATGCGGTTTATTTATATGTACCGCCCAGCGGGGTGTTTTTAGCCAAAATAGGGCTGTTTACGTGATCATTTTCATGCCTAAATAAGACCCAGAACGTAAAACAAGTACCTATCCCTGAAAGGGCATAAACAGAGCTTTCGAATGACACCATAACGATCCTTTTATGATGGCTAGTTTTCTTGCAATAACCGTGCAACGCGAGTGCAAAAAGCATGTAATTCGGTACTTTCCCCATATAATTCAGTATGTAGCGAGTGAGAGAGGGAGGAGGGAGCTGAGATTCGTGTCAGTAGGTTCGCCGCGGTGGTCTGGAGCAGTCATACGCTCGCTAGTCTCCTGCCACCACTTGTCTCTCTCTCTCAGCAACATTACGTGCTGAAATTGCCACTCGACCTATGTCGAGCGCCGCCACATAGTCCAGCTTTATTTAACTCGACTTATGTGGTGAGCCGCTAATTAAGGGTTAAATACTAACAAGTGTCTACTCGATTAATAATGTCTAGCTGGGATACTCTAGGTAAGGAACTGGGGTTGAGCAAGACAGGCTCGTAGCCTAGTGATGTCCTTAACTCTTAATTGGCGGCGCGCAACTTATGTCGTGTGAAATAAATTTGGACTAAGTGGCGGTTCACAACTTATGTCGTGCGCCATTTTCAGCACGTAATGTTGCTGAGAGAGAGAGCTGAGGGGTGTGAGGAGCCTAGCAACCCTATGACCGCTCACGACCACCGCGGTGGACCAACTGAGGTGCCTCCCACCCTTCCCTCCCCTCTCTCACTCGCTACACAGGGAATTATGTAGGGAAATTACCTAATTACAGGGTTTTTGCACTCGTGTTGCACGATCGTTGCAAGAGATCCAGCGGTCGTACAAGGATGGTTCGGGTGTCATTGGAAAGCTCTGTTTATGCCCTTTCTGGGATAGATACTTGTTTTATGCTCTGGGTCTTATTTAGGCATGAAAATGATCACGTAAACAACCCTATTTAGGGTAAAAACACCCCGCTGGGCGCTACGGTCCGCTAGCCCGCCTAGCCCGCCAATAAGGTGTTAAGGCTGCATCCTTTAAGTTATGTTAATTGACAAGGTGGCTCTCTTGATAGATCCAGATCACAAGTATCTGGTTCAATCCTGGCGACCCTCTAAAGACAAGCAAAGAGGCAGCAAAGTGTGGAACTGGTACAGGCCAAAATCCTCAGTCAACACAATGCTGCACTCGCAAAGGACGCAACCGAAAAGACAACACAGGCTACCACAGGACCAGTCGAAGTCGTGTAGGTATATGCAAACCGTACACACATCGGAGACAACGACTACAGTTACCTTATCCCAGTCTAGCATTAAATAAAAGAGCAGAAACACTAAATCAATAATGGAGACACAAAGTTATTAACCTATACTAACTAAGAACCCTCAAACCTATTCTAAGTACATGTAAATATCTCTGAGGACGGCGCATGCAATACAATGGACCGGCTATGGAAACCGTATGCAGAACCCAAGGGGATAAGTAATTGAATAAAGGCGAGAAGGAATGGAAAAGAAGAAGTTCAGAGAGAGAAACTGTGATAATGGTGGTGATCGGGAGAGAGTATGCAAAGGGATGTTAGAAGCACGTGCGCCAAGCCTGTCCTGACGAGGACAGCTCCTGGGGACCCTCATGTAGGAGGTTAGTTACACAGGAGCCCGCAATGGCGCGATGGTCGGCCATTCACGGGCCGAGACGTCACAAGACAACAGGTGTCACGTTACACAGCAAGACACGCCGTCCAATAGCGAGCAAGAGGCAGGAATGCTCCCGCACCTACAGACACTCACTACCCTCTCGCTCTGAAAGTCTCTCTCATTCCCACGCTGGTACTATCATCACTACTGTTGATATAAAATATAACCCGTTGTCACAGACGAAAACAAAGACCAGCACTGGACTGTCTGTGACAATGCGATTACTAGGAAAGAAAGAACAACATTCTCTGATAACTGTAGCCCATTTCGATGTCCCTGGCGAGCGCTAGTGGCTAACGAGAGGCGATTCTGCCAACGCTGGTAGACGTCACAGAGATAAAATTGAAAAGATCATTAATGAATATTAGAAAAAGAACTGGAGACAGGACAGGACCCTGAGAAACACTGGAGTTGATAGGTTGAGGAAGTGAGCGATGACCATCCACAACTGCAGCTATGGAACTACCCGAGAGGAAATTAGAAACAAAGGCACAGATGGAGGAATAGAAACGGTAGGAGGGTAGTCTGGAGATTAGAGATTTGTGCCAGACTCTATTGAAGGCATTCAATATGTCTAGCGCAAAAGAAATGGTCTCACTGAAGTCCCGAAAGGAGGATGACGAAGAGATAGTAAAATAAGAAAGGAGATCACCAGTAGAGTAGCCTTTAAGGAAACCATACTGTCGATCTGCAAGAAGATTATGGGTAGACAAATGCTTAACCCTTCCTCCCCGGGCTGTCTTAGCTAATGACGGTCGCCCCTACCCGGGCGATATGGCCGAAAAACGTCTAGGCCTAGGCTACCGTATTTATGTTTATTTTCACTGCTAGAACTTTCCCACTCATCTATAATCGTAGTGCGGTTTTCAATCTGTATTTTGGCATTTAGTAGAGCTCTGTAAGTCAACTGGTTCAGTTGCGATGACGATTTCAGTGGAGCCAATATTGCAGAGATGTTGCCAATATGGGGGCTTTTTAGACACTAATTTCGTCATGACGTCAGAACAATAACATTGAGGAGTCTTCTCCTTCTTATTTTCGGAGGTGCGGTGACGAACGCTTGGGTTTGTTGACATAGGTCATACGCACGGCGTTCGGACCAAGCTTAATTAGGCTATTAAGCTCATGCCTTAGATAAGGCATACCGGGTAGCGGCCCTTCTTTCGTGCTGTCCTTACCTAAGGCAGCCCGGGTAGGAAGGGTTAAGAAACTTTGAACTCAGAATAGTTTTAAAAACTTTAGAGATGCAAGAAATGAGAGCTAGAGAGGAAAGACAGAGACAAAGAGTTTGCCTAGGTAGGGAGCTAGCACGGAAGAACAGTTTTTGAGTACAACAGTAGGAACATCATCCGGTTCCTACGCCTTCTTGGCATTTAGCCCAAAGAGGGCAGAAAGTACATCCTTAGAAGATATTATGATATTAAGCATAAGTAAGTGAAAGAGGGATGGAGAGGGAGGATGAACACCGGAATCATCCAAGGTGGAGATTTTAGTGAAAGTTTGAGATAAAAGTTTAGCTTATATAATTTGTTAGAGGAAGATGTGGCGGTGGTGGTGGTGAGAGTGGAAATGAGGAGGAAGTAAAATTGTTGGAGAGGTTTTAAACTAGATGCCAGAAAGTTTTGGAAAAGTTAGAGTTTGAAAGTTCAGAACAATTTATATTGATGAAAGAGTTTTTGGCGAATCGAAGAACAGATTTGGCTTGATTCGGGGCAGAAACCTATAAAGAGCCAGATTCCTGAATTGTAAGGCGATGGTACTGTTTGAACGCTTCCTCCAAATTGCGGACAGCAGTAGAACAAGTGAATTTTTTGCATTAGTCTGAGAGAAAGAAAATGGGATGTATGCCTTCATGCACAAGACGATAACCTCGGTAATGCGCTCAGCGCACTCCAAGATTCCCCATCCACGGAAGCAAAAATAATTCCATGGGAAATCAAAGAAGTACTGCCGAAGAGCCTCCTAGTTGGCTGCGCCAAAACGCCACAAGCGCCGCCAGTTGGGAGGATCGGAAGGCTGTACTGAAAGATACGACAGGTTACAGAGATAAGGTTGTGATCAGAGGAGCCCAATGGAGAGAAAAGATTTACAGCATAAGATGAAAGGTTAGAAGTTAGAAATAAGTCAAGAATGTTGGACTGATCTCCAAGGTGATCAGGAATACAAGTAGGGTGCTGGAATAACTGCTCTAGGTAATTTGGGATAGAAAAGATGTAGGCTTGTTACCGTAAGGAGGTGTATGTAAGTGGTCCCTGGGGTGATGAAGGTTTTGTGACCTCCTTTTGCCTACACTAAATAAAAAAAAAAATTATTGCCAGAAAATTATAACATCATGCTGAATCTGTTAAACGTATCTTATCCGAAGGTAGGGCTTTTCGGACCAGCATTGTTTCGCCTCATTAGTTTAGTGGTTATTAGGTGCTTCACTCCATTAGTCTGATGAGCATTAAAGGAGTAATTCCGTCCACCAATCAGGAGATGGGACTAGCCCAGGTGAAGAGACAAGGTTTAACCTTTAAAATTGTCACAAGAACACTCCTGCCACACCCTCACTCTCCACCAATCAGCGGCTGCCTGTGACGCAACGATTAAAGCCAGCTGTATCTCCCTTTAAACGCTCGTTAACTTCGCTCCCAGTTCACACACGTATATTCTATCCTGGTCGCAGATATCCTATTACCATGGTGCAATCTTCTCACTCCCATCAGCCACTACAGGAGATCTCCAACAAGCTTCCAGGAGAATATTATGAAGATGGAGTGAAGCAGCAGGAGAAGAAAATAATAGGAAATTCAAAGCAAGCGGGCCGGACAACCTCCTCCCGGGCATGCGGCTCAGCCAATCACAGGGATCCTGGCCCTGAAGGAGTGGTATAAAGGGAGGTGGGCGGAGCCTCAGGAGACACTCAGCCACAGGTGCTTAAAGGGATCACACCTGGATGCTCTTAGCAAAGACGACCCTGAGCCTCACCTTGGCACTTATGGGGAATTATCTAAGCCTGTTCCTGTACTCCAGCAACCTTGCACTATTGAACGCCAGACGAACCAGGAGATAGTACATCACCCACCAACGGCTCAGATACACCTTCAGTATCCTGATGCTTGCCGACACATCGCTAATCTTCACACAATAAGTCAAGCGATTCAAGATGTTCACCGGGTGGTAGATGGTAAGGAGAAGATGAAGATGGTATACTAGCTTGCTATGAAGTGGTGAAGCAAACCAGGAGAGACTACAAAATATGTTATTAAAGGACCCTTAAGGGCCCGAACAGACTTACCAAAAAAGTAAACGCTAAGACTAACCAGTGTGTTCCAGCTATAAAATATGTGTTCTTATAGAACAACCAAAGATAAATTGACTAGACAAATGATAAAATAATGAGATGAAGTGTTGCGAGGTATAGTTGTTATCGTTAGTAAAGGCACCCAGCCGAATAGATAGTAATAATACAGGATCTTATAGGAGATTAAGTAAGATAGATAATCAAACATTAAGTGGGAGTTCTTCGGGATAATGTTCTAAACGGAGAAATAACTGATTACGTGCAGGTAACTGAGATAACAGGCTTTGGTTTCCCGGGCATTTCCGCACCCTCCTCAGCTCCCCGCCATGGAGTGGCTTCGGTCACCCAGGCTTTATTGTGGTAGGCAGGGAGGGTTCTGTTGGGGCGCTGGGTTATGGCCTTGGCCTTGCTCGGGGCCTTGTGGCTGTTCGGCCAGGCAGCCTGAGGAACAACAACAACGGGATTTACATGAGAAACTTTGAGAGATTTACCTGAGCAGCTTTGCGGGGTTTAGTATTTGAAGAGTAGGTTAACCTAGCTAGCAGAATAGTTAGAGAAGGGCTTCAGCCCACACCCATGAAATATTATTTTTGTTATAAGGAAACAATCTGTATTAATTAGATATTCACCTCGTCGACAGCATGCATTTGATTGCGCGTAAATATCAAGCCAACTAGTTTTAAGGAGGTCAATGATTGAATAATAATTTGTAATCTTGTAAATTGACCTGAAGGACAAAGCGTTCTAACATTGTAAAGGTGACGAAGATACCTGTTGATTTAGTAATTGTGCTTTGATAATGTAAAGGTGATGTAAATACCTGTTGATTTAGTATTTGTGTATAATATCGAAAAGGAGATTTAAGATTGCGGACCAAATAATTGTTTAGTAGTAAGGTCATGGTGATGTAAAAGTCTAAGGATTTATTATTAGTGTCTAATATGATTAAGGTGATTTGATCTTATGAAGGAAATAAGTGTTTCTAATATTGTTACGGTGAGGTGAGAACTTATAGATAAAATCCTCGGTCCTAATATTGTTTAGGTGATTAAGATAGTGATGTGCCTTTGGCTCGAAGTCGAAGTGAGTCAAGACTCTGAATAGCGATTGTCCAAATAGGTTGTAATGGGAATGTAACAATTCCGAAGTACAAATTATAGTGGGCCGTCGTAGGTAATCAAATAATAGCTTGAACTCATTTTTACCCGAACAGAGAATCAATTGCTATGGGAATTACAGCTACCATGGGAGTTTGTTAAATACAAACTTCTAAACAACTGTCGAATTATTCCAACCCTAGTAGAACAGTGTATTTAAAAATAAGTACAAGCATAATGAGTATTCTCGAGTAATAAAAAGTTTCACCCCATTCAGGTAATTTTTTGAGAGAGCCATGTAAATTTAGGGAAACCGGCCCTTCAATTTCTACCGAAAATGTAAACACTTGCTTGAAGGGGGTTGAAAGCTGGTAAAGGCGTTTTATTTAGCTTCGGGGCAAACTGAAACAAAATTGCTCGGAAATAGCAAAGCAATAAAACAACTCAATAAAACCCTATACTAAAGCCTCAAACATCGACTGGGCCTATGTAAATAGTTACCCTGAGGAGGTGTATGTGACCGGTGGCTGGGGTGATGGAGAAGGTGTTGGTCACGTCCTGGATGTCATCCTCCTCCTCCTCCTCCCCAGACAGAGAATACACCAGTCTCCCAGCGTCACTCTCGTCCCCATTCTCCGCCACAACCTTAACCAGTGGATTACATTATATTAGAAGTATATTATATTATATTACAATTAGATTACATTACATTATAATTATATTACATTATATTAGAATTACATTACATTAAATTAGAATTAGATTATATTAAATTAGAATGATATTATATTATATTAGAAATATTTTACATTATATTATAATTACTAGGAGGGCTACCCGGCGTTGCCCGGGTTTAAATTCTACTACCATAATCACCATCATCAATCACTACTACCACAATCATCACAATACTACTACTACCATAATCACCGGCCTCAACCTCCCTATGCCTCATTAAACGGCGACCTCGATTTCGGCCGCTAAATGACCTCCGATTTTGGATCTGACCTCATTCGTACCCCCATTTTGGGGAGCTGCGAACAACTTTCGTTCCATACACCTTTTCGATCGGAGACCTCCTTCTGCCCCAAACGGCCATTTTTTTCGCTCCCGTATACTACATAAGTTCTGCCGAAAATTGTATTAAACAAAAGTGTCTCTGATTTCCACTAAACTCGCCTAAAACCATATCCAAAGCCTGGTCTTTCCAACGGTGCCCCACACTCCCACCTGGCACCAAAACTGTGGGAGGAGTTTAGTAACAAAGGTCGGGTAACTGACAAACATTGACCTTTATTTATTAAGATATTACATTATATTAGCAGTCTAGATTTATTTTGAAAGAGGGTGTCACACGAGAACACAACATTTTATTCTCAACATTCTATAGTCAAAACAATTCTGGCAACATTTTTGGAATATTGTGCACTGGTATCTGAAACTAGCAATATTTTTGGGATATTTTGCAATGGTATCTGAGACTAGCAATATTTTGGGGATATTTTGAACTGGTATCTGAAACTAGAAATTTGTTTAAGATATGTTGCACTGGTATCTGAAACTAGACTGACAATACATTAATTTAGATGACGGAATTATGATAAAAATTGGCCTCCTAAGCTGCCAGACCAGTTTTGAGTATAAATGTTGAGGGAAAAAGCGCTCGTGTGATACTGACTTAATACTCATTTATTGATACAAAGCTAAACGTTAACCTTTTCAGTATTATGACCCAATTTTCCCACTATTCTGGCTAATATTAGACGATTGTAAACAATGTTTCAGGTAAGCTGCATATTAATTATTCTGGCTAATATTAGACGATTGTATACAGTGTTTCAGGTAAGCTGGATATTAAATATTCTGGCTAATATTAGACGATTGAATACAGTGTTTCAGGTAAGCTGGATATTAATTATTCTGGCTAATATTAGACGATTGTATACAGTGTTTCAGGTAAGCTGGATATTAATTATTCTGGCTAATATTAGACGATTGTATACAGTGTTTCAGGTAAGCTGGATATTAATTATTCTGGCTAATATTAGACGATTGTATACAGTGTTTCAGGTAAGCTGGATATTAATTATTCTGGCTAATATTAGACGATTGTAAACAATGTTTCAGGTAAGCTGGATATTAGACGATTGTAAACAATGTTTCAGGTAAGCTGGATATTAGACGATTGTAAGCAATGTTTCAGGTAAGCTGGATATTAGACGATTGTAAACAATGTTTCAGGTAAGCTGGATATTAGACGATTGTAAACAATGTTTCAGGTAAGCTGGATATTAGACGATTGTATACAGTGTTTCAGGTAAGCTGGATATTAATTATTCTGGCTAATATTAGACAATTGTAAACAATGTTTCAGGTAAGCTGGATATTAGACGATTGTAAACAATGTTTCAGGTAAGCTGGATATTAGACGATTGTAAACAATGTTTCAGGTAAGCTGGATATTAGACGATTGTAAACAATGTTTCAGGTAAGCTGGATATTAGACGATTGTATACAGTGTTTCAGGTAAGCTGGATATTAATTATTCTGGCTAATATTAGACGATTGTAAACAATGTTTCAGGTAAGCTGGATATTAGACGATTGTAAACAATGTTTCAGGTAAGCTGGATATTAGACGATTGTAAACAATGTTTCAGGTAAGCTGGATATTAGACGATTGTAAACAATGTTTCAGGTAAGCTGGATATTAGACGATTGTATACAGTGTTTCAGGTAAGCTGGATATTAATTATTCTTTTGATTCTCACAGATTTCTCTTAACCCTACTAGGTGCAGGGCGGCCCAATTTCGATCCTCCCTGTTTTACTCCATTAGCTTGGAGATTTTTAGACGTTTCACCTCATTAGTTTGGCGATTATAAGATGCTTCAATCCTATAAGGTGTCGATTATTCCTGGGCGAGCGATAGCAAGCCTGAAATATGTGAGAAACCGGCCATTGGCCGGGACATTTTTCTATCAAAAAATTTAAATATTTAGCTTGAAGGGAGTCTGGGGGACGTTTTTTTTAGTTTGAAGGGGGTCTGGAGGGGCGTGTTTCTAAGTCTTGGGGGTAAACTAAAAACACATTGTTAAAAAATGGCTAAAACAAATAAAACCCTCAATAATAATTAAACAAATTACCATAATAATCCCCAAGACGTTGCACCAAATAGTGTTAAGGGGACATGGGCTGCTTTTTTGGACCACTTTCTCCCTCGTATTTAGCCCCATTAGTTTTCAGATGTTAAGATGTTCGCCCTATTAGTTAGTCCATTTTAAGACCTTTCGCCCCATTTCTTCGTCAATATTTAGACCTTTTATGCTATTTAGGTGTCAAATTTTTCCCTGGCGAACGATAGTGAGCCTGTAATGTTGGAAGAATCGGCCTTCGGCCGGGACATTTTACTACCGAAAATGTACAAATTAATCAAGAAGGGGAATCTAGTGGATTGTTTTGTTTAATTTGATGGAGGTCTAGGGAGGAAACTAGAAAAATGATGAATACATGCAAAAATCGGCCAAAAAAAGAACCATCCCCGTTAATATTTATACAATCGTGTAACAGAACCCTGACTACAATAATACAGAATGCGTCCTGGTATACTGAAGGGGGTTAAGGGGGGTCACCGATTATTTTTATCTTTCTCTCCTTTTCTATCTTTCCCTGGTTTGTATAAATTCCGCCCCATTCAGCCAACTGTTGTAAGACGTTTATCCCCATCCAGGTGTCGATTTCTTGCATTGTATGGAGAAATCCGGCTTCGCCGGACACATCTTTCTATCGAAAAATGTACAAATTTAGCTTGCTGTAAAAAAAAAAAAAAAAAAAAAAAAAATATATATATATATATATATATATATATATATATATAATATATACAGTATATATATATATATATATATATATATATATATATATATATATATGCTGGCTCGCTACCACTCGCCAGGAAAATATTGACACCTGGATGGGGGTAAACATCTTTAAACAGTAGACTGAATGGGGCCGAATGGATACAAGCCAAAGAGAGAGGGAGAAAAAGATAAAAAAGCGAGGTGGGGTCCCTTAAATACAAATGGACTAGATTCAATTGCCCATATATCACTCATTACGGCTCTATCATCGGAAATGGTATTTATCGTATTACTAACGAGACTTCTAAACTTATGCTACCGTATTCCAACTCTTCATTCATCATAATTATTTCAAAGCTTTTTCCATAATTGTTACCGGAATCCTTGCTACATAATGGCCCCGCTCCATGCTGCTTGTTTAATTAATTCTACCCGAAATCAGTAATAGGACATCAGACAATAAGAAAGCAAGGATCATGGAAGTCACTAATTACCTGTTGGCCAGGACGCAACTGATCACAATTTTACCCTGAATTATAGATTTAATCAGGATATCTCTCTCTCTCTCTCTCTCTCTCTGATTTGATTTTGTTTTGACAAAGTTCCTCATTGCAGTTTTATGTCAAAAGTGAGTGCACTCGGTATCAACACAGAGGTAACAAATTGGATAGAAAGTTGGCTACCAGATAGACAACAACGAGTGGTAATCAATGGTCTTTGTTTTGAGTGGACTCCATCCCCCTCTGGAGTTCCACAGGGATCTGTCCTTGACCCACGTCTGTTTATCATATATATCAATGACATGGATATTGGTCTGCTAAGTGTGATCTCCAAGTTTGCAGATAACATAAAGCTTGGAGTGATTGTGAAGGACCTTAAAGGGTTTGAACAACTCGATATGGATCATAACGACTGGGAGCATGGCCTGAAACATGGCAGATTGGAAAAGTGCAAGGTGATATAGGCCAAGCACACCCCAAGTCAGGTAATTGGGAACGCATCTGAAAGTGACTGACTGGGAAAAGGATTTGGGTGTTCTGATCAAAATCATCTAATGTTTTCCAAGTAGTGCATTGAAGTAGAGAAGAAAAATAAGAAATTATTGGGCTATATTAAGAGGAAATTTAAGTAGCCTATAGAATAGTCTTCACATTATACAATGCTCTGTTACGGAATTTCCTGGAGTATGCTGTTCATATATGATATCCAACACTCAGGAAAGATACAGAGTGACTGGAAAGAGTACAAGTTAAGGCTACAAACTATATTCCATCATCTCCAGACATCATCTTTTGCTCCCCAGAACTCGCCCCCACAACATCCTGGAGGGTGGTCAGAACCTTAGGCTCTGACCACCTCCCGATCATTATCACCACCAAAACCAGACTCACCCCAGCTAGCCACAAACACACATACACCAATTATAAAAGAGCTAACTGGGAAGCATTCACAAATAAGACAGAACAACACTTCACAACTCTAAACAGTACACCCATCACTAACATCAACATGCTGTCCACATACTCAATAAAACTATCCAAAACGCTGACAAGAAACACATTCCAAGAGGTAACAGAAAAAGACACAACCCCAACTTCACACCAGAAATTCAAAACCTCATCAGACAACGCGACATACTGAAACACTCCCCAGCACCCCACACACAAGACATCACACAACAAATTCAAGCACTCAACACTCAAACTAACAACAAAATACAAGAACAACAAAAACTAAATTGGAATAACTTCCTACAAACACTTGATCACAAAACAAATCCCAAAAAACTCTACAAAACACTAAACAACATCACACTTTCCAACAGCAACACAATACAATCACATGCTGCAATCACAACAACAGACTCTACTCCATGTAAACAACAAGCAAACACTCTCATCAATCACTTCTCACATGTCAGCCACCTAAAACCTCACAAAGACGACCGACGTGTCATCCGACGTAAGAGACAATTCCCCACAGGCCCTGACTATACACCCTTCACCAATCACCAGACAAAGCATATCATCAACAATCTCAAGCACTCACCAGCCTGTGGCCTAGACAACATAAGCAACATACACCTCAGACACCTGGGACCACAGGGCATACAAGCACTCACTAACATATCAAACTACAGCTATTCACACAACACAATACCAGACATTTGGAAGCATGGTATCATCATCACATTCCCCAAACCCAACAAAGACCCCACGCTACCCTCCTCGCACCGCCCCATCACACTCCTTTGCTCCCCTTCCAAAGTCATGGAACGCCTAGTATTACAACTAATTACACCTGACCTACCCCTAGCTCCAACACAACATGGCTTTAGGCCACTGCACTCCACAAACACTCTTCTCACAGACCTTACACAAAGAGCTTTTGACGGCATCAACTCAGCTAGACCACCACACAGATCACTATTAGCCACACTCGACATTAGTAAAGCCTTCGATGCCATCCTCAGCCACAACCTAACAAACAAAATCTACAACACAAACATGCACAACAACACAAAAAGGTGACTGGCCAACTTCCTAGCAGGCAGATGTGCACACGTATCTTTTGCCGGTCAGTCATCTAAAATCAGAAACTTTCCAAACGGAGTCCCACAAGGATCCGTCCTATCGCCCGCACTCTTCAATCTGTACATGCACGATATAACTACACCCAATATGCCCCAAATAAACTTAGCCTCCTATGCAGATGACATAACACTCACATGCACACACCATGACCCAAAAAGAGCAACAAATCTCCTTCAACCCTATCTCAACACACTACATGGCTGGTGCACTACAAACAGACTTAATCTAGCCCCAGCCAAATCCACCGCAACCCTGCTCACAAGTTGGACAGGAGAACACGAATACATCCCTCAACTCACCATAAACAACACACCCCTAACACATACACACACCCAAAATCCTAGGAGTAACATATGATACTCATATGACATTCAAACAGCACACCACAAACATTAAAAAGAAACTGACACCCAGACTTAACGCCCTCAGGTCACTTGCTCACACAAAATTTGGACACAACAAAGAAACTACCACCACAGTATATAAACAATGCATAAGATCAGTGATGGAATACGCAAGCCCAGCCTGGGCTTCTAACCTAGCTGAAACACATCATAAGACTTTACAGACTATTCAAAACAAAGCCCTGAAGATCATTACAGGCTGCACAGCTACTGCACCCACAGATCACCTACATCAAGAAACCAAAATCCTCAAAGTCAAAGACCATCTGGACATGAGAGGCACTCAATTCCTGGCAGCAGCCTCCACGAACCAAGACCACCCACTAAACTACATGGCAACACACCCACAGACACCAAGAAATATCAAAACAACACCCAGCACACGGTATCACACACAATTATTGTCCTCTGTCCCTCCCTGCCCACCCCAAACCAACTTCCAGAAGCACATCAATACTCATATCTCTCACCGATCCATCCACTCACTCACAGACAACACGCAGCTGCATGCACGACCTCCCGAAATCCATCCTTCCGAATCCTCCCTTCCTCGCGAGGACAGAGTCCACCTGGCCAGGATGAGATGCGGACACCATACAGCTCTCCTGAGCTATCAGAAGAGACTGGATGACTCCGTTGTCGACTCCTGCCCGGGATGTAACACAGCACCCCATACCATTAAACACATCATAGAAGACTGCATTTCACACAACCACTTACGCCAACAACACAATCTACACTCAATGAGAGCTCTGTGGGAAAGCCCGATCGTGGCCATGGCCTTCCTCAGGGACTCGGGGCTGTTCGGCCAGGCAGCTTAGGGAACAACAACAACAACAACAACAAACTATATTCCATCAATTAGAAGACTGAACTATGAGGACCAGTTGAGAGCTCGTGCGTGATCTCTTTCCGTTGGAAACACGCAGAGTACGAGGTCAGCTCACTGAAGTTTTTAAAATAAATAATGGGTTTGACAATATGGATTATAGCAACATGTTTAGCCTGAATATGAATACAACACGCAACCATTGCTGGAAGTTAGAATTGAAAATGTTCAGCACTAGTATTTGTGGAGACTTTTTCAAATAGTAGATCTGTTCTACCTGGAACAAACTTCCCTTAGAAGTTTAAACAGTTCTTCAGTAGAGCAGTTCAAGAAGAGAGTAGATAGTATTGTTCACACTCTGTGATGAGTGTAGCGTAATAAACAATGTATCTCCTTCCGAGTATCTCCCCAGAATGGACTGCTAGGTCTTTGAGATATTAACTATTCCTTGTAACTCCTTGAACACACACTCACTCTCACTCTCTTTCGACATTCCTTCTATGCCATCTACTTCTTATACTCGGTAATGCCTACTAATAATAAACTTAAGTCCGTGCTTCCACGCAGGAGCTACAAGGTCTATGCAGGGCATGCATTTGTTTAACCCATTCAGTATCGGTGACATCCTTTTCCTTAAATTCTGAAAACTATTAGACGATTATATTCAGCTACAGAAGAGCGTCAACCAATTGACAAGCTGCAGGTTACCTCAATTAATCCTTTTAGCTACTAAATATCCCTCCTAACCTCCATGAAATCGTCTAAATGCAGCTGATATAACATTAACCCTTAATTAGCGGCTCACCACATAAGTCGAGTTAAATAAAGCTGGACTATGTGGCTTCGACATAGGTCGAGTGGCAATTTCAGCACGTAATGTTGCTGAGAGAGAGAGACAAGTGGTGGCAGGAGACTAGCGAGCGTATGACTGCTCCAGACCACCGCGGCGAACCTACTGACACGAATCTCAGCTCCCTCCTCCCTCTCTCACTCGCTACATACTGAATTATATGGGGAAAGTACCGAATTACATGCTTTTTGCACTCGCGTTGCACGGTTATTGCAAGAAAACTAGCCATCATAAAAGGATCGTTATGGTGTCATTCGAAAGCTCTGTTTATTCAGGGATACTTTTACGTTCTGGGTCTTATTTAGGCATGAAAATGATCACGTAAACAGCCCTATTTTGGCTAAAAACACCCCGCTGGGCGGTACATATAAATAAACCGCATAGGCCGCTCGTAAGGTGTTAAAAGGCGCCGCCGGTACAGTAGGGGTTAACTCTAACCTGTAAAATAGCCTTGGGTAGGTGTCTGTCGTCCTCCTCTGTGATCTGGGTCTAGAACACTGGGCGGGAGAAGGTGGGCGGGAGGTCATTTATGTCCTGCACCCTAACCAAAACCCGCCCGTACGCCCGTTCCTCACCAGACACACCGCCCACCACAACCTCGTACTGAAACACAAACAAGGACGAATCATTGGCTGAGGAGAGTGTGGTGAAGTGAGAGTGTGTGAGAGGGTGAATGTGGTTGACGAATACGATAATATCTCGTGTCTTAATTCGATCATATATTACTGGGCTAGACGTTGTCTGAATCACGCAGTGAGAGTAAAGGATTAATTAGCTGGTGTAAGACTTTGTGTGATTAATAGTAATCAGTAATGATGGGTAATTTTAGGGGAATGTCACGATTGGGTAGTAATAATTAAATAAGTGGAGTTAGTTACGTTAGGTTAGACTGAGTAGCTGACTGTGTGGATGTGTGAATGTCACGACTGGGTAGTAATAATTAAATAAGTGGAGTTAGTTACGTTAGGTTAGACTGAGTAGCTGACTGTGTGGGCGTGTGAATGAAATTGATTGATTGATTTTATGCAATTTTGGTGTCGCTATTCAATAAACTCTTTCAGTAGTATTAATCTTTATTTTTATAATATAATCCTTACTGATTTTAAGACAACATTTTGAGGGGGAAAATTATATTTATAACATGAGCCCAAAACAAGAAATTATCTCCAATATATCGCTTGCACACATAATGACCTGTAAGCTGCGTTACCTTCTCATCAATATAATCGAGTCAATATTTCATTCATTGCGTAGGCGTCTCTTTGACTGTAGTTTGATATAATTTCACAAGGAAAATTTTCCTATATACAGTAGATTCATCCATTTATTTTCGCTGACCATACTACTAATCAGGGAGGCACCTATGACAATATATAAATCCGATATTTATACCTGGTGACCTTAACCTCGACCTTGAACATTATATCCTTTTAAGTCAAAATGTTTCTATTACGAGAAGGTAATTCTGTATCATGTTCAGGCTTTTGTACAGAGTAGCTTTTCTCTGATTGAAATGTTTAAAAGCTAGCTTGGCACAGGCGGGTAAGAGATCAGAGTTTTCCAAATATTATTTGTTTTCCACAGAATTGTAAAACATTTCATTACACACTTTGTAGTATGTTAATAATTAGTTCAGTGGCTTAAACAGTTTTCATATATCACTGCATGTTTGAATCTTTAATAATTAGTTCAGTGGTTTAAACAGTTTTCATATATCACTGCATGTTTGAATCTTTAATAATTAGTTCAGTGCCTTAACCCGGGAGCTGCGGGGAGACTCATAAGAGTTCCCCCGGCGCACTGCGGGGAGACTCTTATGAGTGAGTGAAAACAAAAATCAACTTTTGACATCGATTTTTTTGTTTTTTTTAATTTTTATTTTTTATTTTTATTTTTTGTTTTGGCCCCTGGGCCATGCAAAATCTCAGTCCTCTACCTCCCCTCCTTCCCCACTTTCCTCCTCTCCTTCAGTTATCACCTATTTTCCCTGTTATTCCCTTATTCTGAGGTATATTTTCGTGCTAACATTAGCGAGTTGCAAGCAGGGTGTTGTCATCACTGATGGCAAGCGAGTGCAAGAGAGAGAGAGAGAGTATCGACTGTGTCTCAGTGGCCTTGGGGGAAATTGGCGGGAAAAGCAGATTGCCTCACCCATACATTATACAACTCGCGGGCTATATCTCCGATTTTGACCATCCAAACGCTGTTTTCACTCGTTTTATTGTTGTTTCAGGTTAATACCTTTATAATCAACCCAAAATAGGCGCATATGGATAAGTATTAATGCTATTAATGGCACAATGAATATTTTAGTGACGGAAACACCTCAAATACGTCAGCACAGGGGGACGTTTCCAATTACCCCCATGTGCACTTCAGAGGTTAAACAGTTTTCATATATCACTGCATGTTTGAAGCTTTAATAATTAGTTCAGTGGCTTAAACAGTTTTCATATATCACTGTATGTTTGAAGCTTTAATAATTAGTTCAGTGGCTTAAACAGTTTTCATATATCACTGCATGTTTGAAGCGTTTATAATTAGTTCAGTGGCTTAAACAGTTTTTCATATATCACTGCATGTTTGAAGCTTTAATAATTAGTTCAGTGGCTTAAACAGTGTTCATATATGACTGCATGTTTGAAGCTTTAATAATTATGGAGGGGTGTAACATATAGAAATAATTAGTTCAGTGGCTTAAACAGTTTTCATATATCACTATGTTTGAAGCTTTAACAATTAGTTCAGTGGCTTAAACAGTTTTCATAATTATATCACTGCATGTTTGAAGCTTTAATAGATATGGAGGGGATGTAACATATATAAATAATTAGTTCAGTGGCTTAAACAGTGTTCATATATCACTGCATGTTTGAAGCTTTAATATTTATGGAGGGGATGTAACATATATAAATAATTAGTTCAGTGGCTTAAACAGTGTTCATATATCACTGCATGTTTGAAGCTTTAATATTTATGGAGGGGATGTAACATATATAAATAATTAGTTCAGTGGCTTAAACAGTTTTCATATATCACTGTATGTTTGAAGCTTTAATATTTATGGAGGGGATGTAACATATATAAATAATTAGTTCAGTGGCTTAAACAGTATTCATATATCACTATATGTTTTAAGCTTTAATATTTATGGAGGGGATGTAACATATAAATAATTAGTTCAGTGGCTTAAACAGTTTTCATATATCACTGTATGTTTGAAGCTTTAATATTTATGGAGGGGATGTAACATATATAAATAATTAGTTCAGTGGTCCTGATGTGGCGGCGTCTACGCCGTGGGACCACCTCCCGGAGCTGCCAACCGCGGATGGCTACCGACCCTCCACGGCCGGAGACAAGATCAATCGACCAGTGGAGGACAACCGGATGCCGGCCGCAGGGAGCAGTTTCGGGAGCCAAACCGTCACAACTATCCCCTGCCCCCCCCCCTGGGGGCACGGCTCCTTGGAGTGGCTTCGGTCGCGCCGGGAATTTCCACACCTCTCACACCACACGCACACATCACACAGTTTTTCCTACACCGAGGAATGACTCTCTGGCTGTCATTTCTCGAAGATTTCTTCTAGCCGGAGACATTGAGAGCAACCCCGGACCCACGTACACATACATATGTCCAACTTGCTCAAAACCCATCACTTCGAGTCGCCACACTAAGGGTTCAGTTCTCTGCAATTCATGCAGGAACTGGACCCACTTCACCTGTACAACACTTGCCTCCAAGAAACACTACACGAACACCTGGACCTGTTCCTCATGCCCCTCCCTCTCCCAGTCAAATCCCTCGCCTAAAACCCGTCCACCTCTCCTCCCCAACCCACCTAGCCTTCCCATATCCCCCACTCCCCCCCCTAAAACCCGTCCACCTCTCCTCCCTAACCCACCTAACCTTCCCATACCATCCACATCCTCAACTCAACACACCACACCCAATCCTAATCCATTCCAACCCCCATCTCCTGCTCCCCAATCCCCACCCCAACCTCACCCATCCCAACCTCCAGCCCCTCCCTCACCCCCACCCCATCCTCCTGCAGCAGCACCCAACATATATCGTGCACATAACATTAACATTCTCCAATTGAACATAGATGGCATTAACACAAAGAAACACGAACTCTCACACTTCATCAACAACACAACATACACATTGCCATCTTACAAGAAACAAAACTCCGCACATCACAAAAAACACCCACATTTCATAATTTCACCACCATCAGACAAGACCGGGCTGTCGGCGGGGGCGGTGGACTCATCACCCGGGTACACAATGAAAAATCATACATAGTAACCAGTGTACAAACCAAATCCCTCCTCCCCCCAAATGATAACACAACAGAAATACAATCAATTAAAATACGCACTGGCAACAAATCCAACATAACCATAAAAAACACATACATCCCTCCCCAAACATCCCCTACAGTACCAAATGAATACAGACCACACTTACAACACATCACAAACACCCCACACATCATCCTGGGTGGTGACTTCAACGCCAAGACGTCGGCCTGGTTTGTCGACAACCCCGACACAGACAGAGGGCTGGTACTACAAAACCAAACAGATAACCTCATCATCCTTAACGACATCCATCAACATACCCATATACCTCACCAAGCCCTCTATAACCCATCATCTCCAGACATCACCTTTTTCTCCCCAGAACTCGCCCCCAAAACATCCTGGAGGGTGATCAGAACCTTAGGCTCTGACCACCTCCCGATCATTATCACCACCAAAACCAGACTCACCCCAGCTAGCCACAAACACACATACACCAATTATAAAAGAGCTAACTGGGAAGCATTTACAAATGAGACAGAACAACACTTCACAACTCTAAACAGTACACCCATCACTAACATCAACAATGCTGTACACATACTCAATATAACTATCCAAAACGCTGACAAGAAACACATTCCAAGAGGTAACAGAAAAAGACACAACCCCAACTTCACACCAGAAATTCAAAACCTCATCAGACAACGCGACACACTGAAACACTCCCCAGCACCCCACACACAAGACATCACACAACAAATTCAAGCACTCAACACCCAAACTAACAACAAAATACAAGAACAACAAAAACTAAATTGGAATAACTTCCTACAAACACTTTAACACAAAACAAACTCCAAAAAACTCTGCAAAACACTAAACAGCATCACACTTTCCAACAGCAACACAACACAATCACATGCTGCAATCACAACAACAGACTCTATTCCTTCATGTAAACAACAAGCAAACACTCTCATCAATCACTTCTCACATGTCAGCCACCTAAAACCTCACAAAGACGACCGACGTGTCATCCGACGTAAGAGACAATTCCCCACAGACCCTGACTATACACCCTTCACCAATCACCAGACAAAGCATATCATCAACAATCTCAAGCACTCGCCCGCCTGTAGCCTAGACAACATAAGCAACATACACCTCAGACACCTGGGACCACAAGGCATACAAGCACTCACTAACATATCAAACTACAGCTATTCACACAACACAATACCAGACATTTGGAAGCATGGTATCATCATCACATTCCCCAAACCCAACAAAGACCCCACGCTACCCTCCTCGCACTGCCCCATCACACTCCTTTGCTCCCCCTCCAAAGTCATGGAACGCCTAGTATTACAACTAATTACACCCGACCTACCCCTAGCTCCAACACAACATGGCTTTAGGCCACTGCACTCCACAAACACTCTTCTCACAGACCTTACACAAAGAGCTTTTAACGGCATCAACTCAGCTAGACCACCACACAGATCACTATTAGCCACACTCGACATTAGTAAAGCCTTCGATGCCATCCCCCGCCACAACCTAACAAACAAAATCTACAACACAAACATGCACAACAACACACAAAGGTGGCTGGCCAACTTCCTAGCAGGCAGATGTGCACACGTATCTTTTGCAGGTCAGTCATCTAAAATCAGAAACTTTCCAAACGGAGTCCCACAAGGATCCGTCCTATCGCCCGCACTCTTCAATCTGTACATGCACGATATAACTACACCCAATACTCCCCAAATAAACTTAGCCTCCTATGCAGATGACATAACACTCACATGCACACACCATGACCCAAGAAGAGCAACAGATCTCCTTCAACCCTATCTCAACACACTAGATGGCTGGTGCACTACAAACAGACTTAATCTAGCCCCAGCCAAATCCACCGCAACTATGCTCACAAGCTGGACAGGTGAACACGAATACATCCCTCAACTCACCATAAACAACACACCCCTAACACATACACACACACCCAAAATCCTAGGAGTAACATATGATACTCATATGACATTCAAACAGCACACCACAAACATTAAAAAGAAACTGACACCCAGACTTAACGCCCTCAGGTCACTTGCTCACACAAAATTTGGACACAACAAAGAAACTACCACCACAGTATATAAACAATACATAAGATCAGTAATGGAATACGCAAGGCCAGCCTGGGCTTCTAACCTAGCTGAAGCACATCATGGGACCTTGCGGACTATTCAAAACAAAGCCCTGAAGATCATTACAGGCTGCACAGCTACTGCACCCACAGATCATCTACATCAAGAAACCAAAATCCTCAAAGTCAAAGACCATCTGGACATGAGAGGCACTCAATTCCTGGCAGCAGCCTCCACGAACCAAGACCACCCACTAAACTACATGGCAACACACCCACAAACACCAAGAAATATCAAAACAACACCCAGCACACGGTATCACACACAATTATTGTCCTCTCTCCCTCCCTGCCCACCCCGAACCAACTTCCAGAAGCACATCCATACTCATATCTCTCGCCAATCCATCCACTCACTCACAGACAACACGCAGCTGCATGCAAGACCTCCCGAAATCCATCCTTCCGAATCCTCCCTCCCTCGCGAGGACAGAGTCCACCTGGCCAGGCTGAGATGCGGACACCATCCAGCTCTCCTGAGCTATCAGAAGAGACTGGATGACTCCGTTGTCGACGCCTGCCCGGGATGTAACACAGCACCCCATACCATTAAACACATCATAGAAGACTGCATTTCACACAACCACTTACGCCAACAACACAACCTACACTCAATGAGAGCTCTGTGGGAAAGCCCGATCGTGGCCATGGCCTTCCTCAGGGACTCGGGGCTGTTCGGCCAGGCAGCTTAGGGAACAACAACAACAACAACATTAGTTCAGTGGCTTAAACAGTTTTCATATATCACTGTATGTTTGAAGCTTTAATATTTATGGAGGGGATGTAACATATATAAATAATTAGTTCAGTGGCTTAAACAGTTTTCATATATCACTGTATGTTTGAACCGTTATATTTATGGAGGGGATGTAACATATAAATAATTAGTTCAGTGGCTCAAACAGTTTTCATATATCACTGTATGTTTTAAGCTTTAATATGTATGGAGGGGATGTAACATACATAAATAATTTGTTCAGTGGCTTAAACAGTTTTCATATATCACTGTATGTTTGAAGCTTTAATATTTATGGAGGGGATGTAACTTATATGAATAACTGGTTCAGTGGCTTAAACAGTTTTCATATATCACTGCATGTTTGAAGCTTTAGTTATTAGTTCAGTGGCTTAAACAGTTTTCATATATCACTGAATGTTTGAAGCTTTAATATTTATGGAGGGGATGTAACTTATATGAATAACTGGTTCAGTGGCTTAAACAGTTTTCATATATCACTGTATGTTTGAAGCTTTAATATTTATGGAGGGGATGTAACATATATAAATATATAAGCAAATTAAAATTAGCGTAAACAAATAAAACTACAATACTTTCCAAAACGATCACCTGGATGTATGTATTGATAGAAAATTACGATTGATAAAAATCAGATATCCTCACAGACGACGGCCATATTTGCTCCATCCCACCTCTACTTCTAACTCCTCTGTGGTCTCATCCGCTTCATGGTCCTCTTTACCAACATAAGCCATACAAACATAATCTTAATATCATATACATACGACACAACCTTGCTGTTTGGGGAGTTATGGAGGTGCAGTGTTGTTCCCTTGCGTTACTACAGGTGTATGTGGCAGCAATGTGTGTTAACAGTGAGTTAAGGAGGTGCAGTGTTGTTCCCTTGCGTTACTACAGGTGTATGTGGCATCAATGTGTGTTAACAGTGAGTTATGGAGGTGCAGTGTTGTTCCCTTGCGTTACTACAGGTGTATGTGGCATCAACGTGTGTTAACAGTGAGTTATGGAGGTGCAGTGTTGTTCCCTTGCGTTACTACAGGTGTATGTGGCATCAATGTGTGTTAACAGTGAGTTATGGAGGTACAGTGTTGTTCCCTTGCGTTACTACAGGCGTGTGTGGCATCAATGTGTGTTAACAGTGAGTTAAGGAGGTGCAGTGTTGTTCCCTTGCGTTACTACAGGTGTATGTGGCATCAATGTGTGTTAACAGTGGGTTATGGAGGTGCAGTGTTGTTCCCTTGCGTTACTACAGGTGTATGTGACATCAATGTGTGTTAACAGTGAGTTATGGAGGTGCAGTGTTGTTCCCTTGCGTTACTACAGGTGTATGTGGCATCAACGTGTGTTAACAGTGAGTTATGGAGGTGCAGTGTTGTTCCCTTGCGTTACTATAGGTTTATGTGGCATCAGCGTGTGTTAACAGTGAGTTATGGAGGTGCAGTATTGTTCCCTTGTGTTACTACAGGGGCATGTGGCATCAATGTGTGTTAACAGGGAGTTAAGGAGGTGCAGTGTTGTTCCCTTGCGTTACTACAGGTGTATGTGGCATCAATGTGTATTAACAGTGAGTTATGGAGGTGCAGTGTTGTTCCCTTGCGTTACTACAGGTCTATGTGGCATCAATGTGTTGTTACGCTACGAGCGGGGTTCGAACCCATAACATAAAGAAACATGCCACTAAACACCACAAACCGAGGACTTATTATTTAGCCTCACAAAATGTGGAAAATATGACTATCAGTTTCAGTCAAGAATAAGTGGTATGGTAAACTTCCACAAAACTAGCAACTCTCTTTGTAGTCACTAAAACCTTGGTAGGTGAAAAGATGTGGCAAGTTCATAAAATATCAGTTGATATCAAATGGCTGTTTTAGCCTAAAAACCCCAATGTTATTCCTTTCTTATCACTCGTTCAGAATTACTTATCTTTAGTTACTTTGACTTAGATTTATCCCAACAATCAAAAGAATAATATATTAGCATATACAGGTAAAATGTAAAGAGTATGTAAACTATAATTATAATTTATTTAAATTATTAATTATACACAAAAGTTACTTCTAGTGAAAATATCAAATTTGAGAAACATTAATGATAAATAATAAAGAAACTCTTAAGAAAAATAATACATAGTTATATCAATAATAGTTATATAAATACCCTCCAAGAGAGTAAGTGAAAGCAATCAATAAACATAGATAAAATCCTAGGCGATACTTATTCAACTCATGGTGATTCTTTTACAAACGAACTCAGGGCAGGTCAGCTTAAGACTACTTTGCCGTTACGGTACTTTCGACTTATATACCCTTAGCGCACCTGGCTCTGATACAAACTTCTCTAACTGTATTAATCTCAACTCCTTATATACTTGCTGAATTAAAGTATTACTTTTACCAAGAACTCTATGAAGTCTTTTTGATTCTCTGTCCTCACAACTCAGTGTCCTCAAATTAAATGCTTCTTCTGAAATCACTGTGTTGGGTGATTTTAATGTCCATAATGTTGAATGGCTCACTCATTCAGCCAGGACTGATGATGCTGGTCTTGAATGTGAGCTATTTGCAGACTCATTTAATCTCACTCAACTAGTCAACCAACCAACCCGTGTACCAGATAATCCTAATCATAATTCCCACCTACTGGACTTATTTTTAACAACCAATTCAGAAAATTATGATGTTACAGTGAGGTCCCCGCTTGGATCTTCTGATCACTGTCTGATACAGGCCACCTGTCTATCGCCTACCACACCTTCCCACTCTGAACCTGTTTTGGTGACTAATGGCATTACGATAGGGCAGACTGGGAGGGTCTCAAGTTCTTTATTGATATCCATGGACCTCTGTCTTTTCTAATGATCACACTCCACCTGAGCCACATACAAGATTTTGTAAAATTGGAATGGAACTTTTATCCTCAAAATACAGTAAAGATCTAATTCACCTAAATGTTTGACCATAATTGTGCTAGAGTAACTGAACAAAAAGCAATAGCCTACAATGCATACACAAGATCAAAAACTCATGAAGCCTTTAATTACTTTAGAAACATCAGAAATCATGCCACAACTGTAAAACCTAACTAAATCAAACTTTCTCCACAAGCAGGCAAATAAACTTCTAAATAATCCAAATGATAACAAAATATTTTGGTCTACTCTTAACTCATTTAAATCCAACTTCACTACTGCTTCATCCATTCCACCATTAAAATCTCTGACTGGCAATCTTGTAAGTGACCCACGAGGTAAAGCTAACCTTCTTGCGGATATTTTCTCCACCAACTCGACCTTAGATGAAATAAATCAAGATGTCCCTGTACTTACCCTGTACTTTACCCAGCGCAGATTAAGAGGTGACTTAATTCAAGTGTTCAAAATCATCAAAGGCATCGACAATATGAACTGTAGTAAGTACTTCACTATCGACCAATCTAATTACACGCGGGGAAACGGTTGCAAAATTATTGGTAAATCTTTTAACTCACACGAATCTAAGAATTTCTTCTTCAATCGAGTTGTCAACTTGTGGAATGGGCTTCCCCGAAACGTTATAGACTGCATCACCGTTGATTCATTTAAACTCCGCCTAGACAAATATCTCGCATCAAACCCGCGACTGACTGCGTTTGTAAATGAATAACTTTATTTTATCCCCCCCTCAGTTACTAACCCATCTGTCCCTACTAACTTCCTAATCCTGCCACGGACATTAGTTCCAGGGCAGTAATTCCCTTTCCAATGTTTACCCACTCTAAACCACTGTTTGGACACTTGATCCTCAGTTTGGAGGACAAGCAACCTAGAAGGTCACTAGATATGTTGCTTGATTCCTGTACTCCTTTGTACTAATTTTAATTCGCCTGAAATTCACTTAAGATCCACACCAGACATGTCAAAATTGCAGAATCAGTAGATAAGGCTCCTGGTCAGAAATTCCTCCAATAGTACTTAAGAATTGCTCCTTGGTGCTCGCTCCTGTATTGGCAAAATGTTTCCGTCTGTGTACTCATACCTCATGCTTCCCAGTACCCTGGAAAGAAGCAACATCCATCCAGTTCCTAAAAAAGGTGCCTCTTCAGATCCATCAAACTACAGACCAATAGCTATAACTTCCACTCTTGGTAAAGTCTTTGAAATTATATTAAATAATCACATAATTAAGCATCTTGAGAATAATAAATTAATCAGTGATAGGCAATAATTATGGTTTTAGACGATGTCGATCAACTGCAGACATGTTTTGCCTTCTTACGCATCAAATCAACCAAGCTACAGACCAACATGGTGAACACATACAATAGCACTGGATATATCAAAGGCATTTGATAGAGTCTGGCATCAATCCTTATTGTCGAAGATGTCACACTACGGCCTTGCATCATTAGTTCCACTAATTTCTTCTTATCTTCATAACAGAAAAATACGTGTAATGGTAGATGGCCTTTATTCTCAATTTCACTCAATAATGCTGTGTTCCCCAGGGATCAGTTTTGGCCCCAATTTCTGTTCCTCATTCATATCAATGATCTCATATCTACCACTCATAATCCAATACATTCCTACACAGATGACTCAACACTCCACAGTTCCTTCACATTTACCAATTCTTTCACCCAACCCGATCTTATAAATTCAAAACAAACACTGCAATTTCTTTGAACCAGGACCTTTCTAGAATTAATGGATGGGGACAAAAGAATCTAGTTTCCTTTAATGCACAGAAAACCAAATACATTCAATTTTCTAACCGACAGAATCTCACTGACTCCCATATATTTTTTAAGGATGTAAATATTCCCACTTCCCCTAGTATTGACATTCTCGGTGTAACATTAACTACTAACTTGAGCTGGACACATTATGTTAGAAGCATTGCTAAGAATGCCTCTAAAAAACTGGGACTCTGTACAGAGTTCGAGAATTCTTCACTGACGAGCAGTTGGCCGTGATATATAAAAGTCATGTGCGTTCTCAAATGGATTACTGTTCACCTCTGTGGAGTGGTTGCATTGAGGCAGTTGGACAAAATTCAAAATAAAGCTATTAGATTAATCAATAACCCTGCAATCACACAGGACCTTCCTACATTATCCATACGAAGAAACGTTGCATCCTTGCATTATTCTACAGATATTTCACAGCAATTGTTCCGAGGAACTTGCTTCAATTGTGGCCGCCTCTCCACATCTTTCCCCGTAGAACTAGGGCAGCTGAGAGCGCCCATGAATTTACACTTTCTCCTCCACAATGCAGAACTTCTGCTTATCAGAATTCATTTATCCCCAGAGCTACTACTCTTTGGAATTCACTTCCCTCGAATTGCTTTCCACAAACTTACAATCTACAAATGTTTAAATCCAGTTGTTACAAACATTTTATGAATGGAGGATGCCTTTAGGCACATGGACCTTTTTGTTTTATCTGTGTTTGTCCTTCCTCCGTTCATTGTCTCTTTTAAAAAAAACAAAAAAACAAAAAAACAAATATATCTTTTAAACATTACTTATGATTAGAAAAGCCAAATACATTATTACCTAGTTATAATCAATATAATTCGTACGTCAGGCAACGAAGAAGAGCAAGGGGGTTGGAAGAAAGGGGTGAGAATGAATAGGGTTAAGAGTGTAGGACGATAGGGGGTAGAATGGAATGTGAACGAAAGGGGGGGGGGGGGTAGTCTGCACGAAGCCTCCCAAGACCACCTCACTAGTTATTGTACGCTCTTGAACAAAAATATCTTCCTATATGAAACTAAGCTGTCTACAGGTTAAATTAATTATACCGGGCTCATAACATTGCATACGATGTTCAATCATAAATAATTAAAGATCGTACCCACCATAACAAGCACAATACCTCAATTACAACCAGTGACACTTTAATGAAATAGAAATCCCTAACACCTCCCTCACAAAGAGATTTATAGGAGAAGCGAAACTAAATCTAAATCCTAATACAATAATTTTAAACTTAATACCATTCACCAAACCATAAACCAAAACCAAAATCACATTAACAAACATAAAAATTATTGCTGGCAAAATAGCTCTAACAACTAAAATTGTTCTCATTCAGTTCCGGGACAAAATGACCGCGATAATATTATTCTTTCCCTTTATGTGGTGAATTTCAAGGTTATATGGTTGCAATGCCAAGCACCATCTCATTAACCACTGATTCGAGTTTTTCATTTTATACAAGAATTTCAGGGGGTTGTGATCAGTAAACACTTTCACGGGAAAATGTGAACCACTAAGATACACATTAAACTTATCCACTGCAAAGAGCAAGGCAAAACACTCTTTTTCAATAGTGCTGTAGTGTTTCTGATAAGGTTTGAGTTTACCGGATGCATAGCAAACTGGATGCAAAATCTCAGCATCACTGTACTGTAACAAAACTGCTCCTACACCAACATCACTAGCATCCACCTGAATTATGAACGGTTTATGAAACTGAGGAGACTTCAGAATAGGTGCATTGACTAATAGGCAACGAATCTTTGTGAATGAAGTTTGGCATTCTGGGGTCCACACAAATTTTCTCTTGGGACTAATCAAGTCTGTTAGGGGGGCAGAGAGGTCAGCGAAGTTGGGTACAAATCTCCGATAGTACCCAGCCATACCCAAGAAGCGCATTACTGCCTTGCGGTCCTGGGGAATAGGCAGTGTTGAAATGGCTTCGACTTAGGCAGAAATAGGGCTGACTTTCCCTTCTCCTACCACGTGACCCAGAAAGATTACTTTGGCATGGCCGAACTCACTCTTGGCAAGGTTTACAGTGAGTCCCGCCCTGGCCAAGTTGGAGAAGAGACTCTGTAGCTGGTGAAGATGATCCTGCCAGGATTCGCTGTAGACCACAATATCGTCGAGGTAGGATTGCACGCCCGAGAGGCCATCTGTCACCCGGTGGATTAGTCGCTGGAAGGTGGCGGGCGCATTCACCATACCAAAAGGCATGACGGTGTATTGGAATAGCCCGTCCGGGGTGACAAATGCAGACACTCTCTTGGCCCTCTCCGATAGTTTTATCTGGTAGTAACGCTTCAGCAGGTCAATCTTGGAGATGTACTTAGTTCCTCCCAAACGGTCCAACAGGTCGTCGATCCGTGGTAGAGGGTAGCAGTCCTGGCGGGTGAGTTGGTTTACCCGGCGATAATCCGTACACATCCTAAAGGTGCCATCAGGTTTGTCCACGAGTAGGCATGGAGAGGCCCACTCGCTGTCGCTCCGTTCCACCAATCCATGGGCAAGTAGGAAGTCCACTTCCTGATGAAGTGCCGCACGCTTCTCTGGATTGGCGCGGTAGGGATGTTGTTTGATGGGAGTGGCCCCCTCCGTCAGGACCACATCATGTTCCACCAGGGGACACTGCTGGGGAACGTCACCAAACAGCTGTGGAAACTCGGAAAGCAGGTACTCCAAGTCTTCACCTTGGTCAGACAACAAGTGCTGGAATTTTAAATGGGGGTTAGTCAAGAAGTCAGAGTTTTGCAATTTGTTATCAAGAGGCAACTGGATGTCATTATGCTCCTTGATCTTTAATCCTCTAGTTCACCTTCAAACTGTGCTACTGATTCAAAGTTTAATACCTTATCTGGATTTCTGAAGTGATAGGCTTTCAGCAGGTTAACATGTACTAGTCTTTCGGACTTCCTACGACCAGGAGTTTTTAAAACATAATTCACATTACTTGTTTTCTTAAGCACAACATATGGACCATGGTACTTGCTTTGTAGCGGCTTTTTAGGTATAGGCAGAAAGTCAAGCACTAGATCTCCTGGCTGAAATTCTCTGACAACTGTAGTCTTATCATACTGCACTTTCATTTTATCTTGAGATTTGAGATTTCTCTAAATTGCTCATAGCTAGTTCTACTGCAGATCTCAGTCTAGATTTAAATTGATGCACATAAGTGAGAAGATGTTTATTAGAGTTAGCATTGATCCAAGTATCTTTTAACACTTTCAAGGGACCTCTGACCTCATGACCAAAAACTAGGGAAAATGGTGAAAATCCTAGAGAATCTTGTACCCTGCTTCTTACAGCATACAACACAAAATGGATACCCTCATCCCAGTCGGCATTGTTCTCTTCACAATATTTAGTGAGCATTGATTTGAGGGTCTGATGGAACCTTTCTAATGCCCCCTGGGACTGTGGGTGACTGGCAGTGGAATGGTACCGGTGTACTCCCAACTCTTCCATGGTTTGCTTGAAGAGCTGAGAGGTAAAGTTGCTTCCTAAATCAGACTGTACCACACGGGGTATTCCATACTGGGTGAAAAATTTACTAAGCGCCTTTACTACATTCTTTGATGTTATTACGCCTCAAGGGGAACACTTCTGGATACCTAGTGATGGAACACATGACAGTTAACAAGTACTCATTTCCACTACGGGTTGTTGGCAAAGGTCCTACACAGTCAATTATGATTTTACTGAACGGTTCATCCGTTACAGGGATGGGATTTAAGGGTGCAGGCTTGATGGGCTGGTTGGGTTTCCCAGCAAGTTGACACACATGACAAGTTTTACAGTAAGACTTCACAGATTGTTTCATCCTGGGCCAAAAGAAATCATTGAGAATTTTGTCATAAGTCTTGTTGACACCCAAATGTCCACCACTAAGGTCATGAGCAATGGAAATGATGTCTACTCTATACTTATGTGGCACAACTACTTGATGCACCTCTTGCCAGGGCTCATCAGCTGGCACATTGGGAGGTCTATTCTTGCGCATCAGGGTACCATTACTTAGATAGAAGCATTGAGGATAGTTTCCTATATCTGACTCTTCCACAGCCCTATAAAAATATATTGCCAGTTCAGGGTCCTGCTTCTGAGCCTCTTTGAGAGTTTCAGAATCAATGGGAATCTTGCTAATATCCTCTGACTCTACATCAGGAAATAGGGAGGAAGTGTCTAGGTCAACACTATCAGGATCAACTTTGTCCTTCTTACTGTGGTGACCAGCCCCACTCCTAGTCACTACACATGAGGGAAACAAATTGGGATACTGACTTTCTAATTGCTTAGTGTTGTTATCAGAGGAGGGAGTGGAGGTAACTATGGGGTCTGGTATCACTTTTCGACCAGCGATATCGTTGCCCATCAAAAAGTTCACTCCTTCTACAGGTAGGAAATCTTGAATCCCAACAGTAAAGTAACCACTAGCTAAATCAGTTTTTAGATACACCCTAGCCAAAGGAACAACAAGACACCCACTGACTCCCTGAATGAGTATACTCTGGCCCAGCAAACAGTCCTCAATACTGGGCACCAATCCTCTTACCAAGAGGCTATGAGAGGCTCCTGTGTCTCTCAAAACATGAATGGGATAGTCAGTGGAAGCGTCAGTAGAGGAAACTGATCCTGTGGAAAGAAAAGGTTGGAACTGGTTAGAACAGCTAGGTGGTATACTAGGGAAAACCTGGTTGTGAGAGCCATCAGAGTCAGAACATGCACTCAACACAGGTGGAGTAGGAGGGGATACTGCTACTCAATTTGGATGAAGTACAAGGGAAGAGGCTAGAACAGCACTACTCTCTGGTTTATGGGTTTTCTCTTTTAACTTTAATTTGGGACACTCTCTGATAAAATGTCCAGGTTGTTTACAGTAGGCACAAACTAAGGGTCCAGGAGGTTTAATGGAAGAAAGATAAGTTTTGTTAAATTCCTTTTTATCAGATCCATTGCCCCCAGAAGCTACCCTTGAAACTGGTTGGGAGACACCACCATAACCAGACCTACCACCAGTAGATTGGAAACTACCACCATCACAAGGACCAGCACCAGAATGTAGCCGGTTGCCAGGCCCTCTCTGTCCTGTCCTGAAATAAGAATCGCCATGAGTTAATCGGTAATTTTCAGCCAAAATAGCCGCCCTGTCTACAGATTGCACCTCTCTCTCTTGGAGGTAAAGTTTTAAGTGGTAGGGGACTTTGCGGAGAAATTCTTCAAGCATAACTAGCTGGCACAACTGCTCAAAGGTTGTTACTTTACTGGCTCTCAACCAACTCAGAAACTTTCTCTCTTTTTCCTTTACAAATTCTAGATAGGTTTGTTTTTCACCTTTCTTCATATCCCTGAAACACTGACGATGAGTTTCAGGAACCTGATCATACACTGCTAAGACTAAAGTTTTAAGAGTTTCATAGGTCAAGGAATCAATGGGGAGATTGGTGTAAACCTGCTTGGCTTTACCTATGAAAGCAGTCTGGGCTAGAAATGCCCACTGATCATTTGGCCACTTGAGTTGGTTGGCTGCCTTCTCAAAAAGGATGAAGAAATTCTCCGGGTCAGTCTCATCAAAACTAGGGACAAATTTCAAACTATGACCCTTATCAGAAAATGGTTTATTTGCAACCGAATCCCTTTGATTCCGGTTTTCTTCAGCTTTTAACTTTAACATGCGCTCATCGTGTTCTCTCTCACGTTGTTTCTCCTCACGCTCATGTTCAATATCACGCTGTTTTTTGTTCACGCTCATGTTCAATTTCAAGCCTTCTCTGGTCTCTGTCAGATTTTGCATTCTCCAGCTCTAATAGTTTCACTTTCATCCATGCATCACTACCTCCTTCCTCTGCACACAACTGATAGGCTGCCTCAGACAAAACACCAGTAGTTACCAATTTCTCAATCACACTCCTAATCTCACCTTTGGTATTACTAGTTCTGTAAGGTACATCATATGATGTGGCTAAGGCAATCCAGTCTACTTTTCTGACCTTCGACACAGACAAGGTGCTCAAGGAGGGGTCAGTGACAAATTCACTAATTTTAAATTCCATGATTGAATGCTAAGAACAATGGATGAACGAGAAAATGTATGACTAATTAGGAAGAGTGTGAAACGCGAATAATTGGCATTAAAGAACGTAGAGGCTGACACAGCTCTCTCAACTCATAAACAGAACAAAAAGAGATAGATGAAATGAGTATGCGATGTCCTATCGAAGGACTTAATGTTTCACTAATGTTCTCAATTACTACCAAACAAGGGAAAGAAAGGAATCCTGGTCACACGGCACCATGTTATGCTACGAGCGGGGTTCGAACCCATAACATAAAGAAACATTCCACTAAACACCACAAAACGAGGACTTATTATTTAGCCTCACAAAATGCGGAAAATATGACTATCAGTTTCAGTCAAGAATAAGTGGTATGTTAAACTTCCACAAAACTAGCAACTCTCTTTGTAGTCACTAAAACCTTGGTAGGTGAAAACATGTGGCAAGTTCATAAAATATCAGTTGGTATCAAATGGCTGTTTTAGCCTAAAAACCCCAATGTTTTTCCTTTCTTATCACTCGTTCAGAATTACTTATCTTTAGTTACTTTGACTTAGATTTATCCCAACAATCAAAAGAATAATATATTAGCATATAAAGGTAAAATGTAAAGAATATGTAAAATATAATTATAATTTATTTAAATGATTAATTATACACAAAAGTTACTTCTAGTGAAAATATCAAATTTGAGAAACATTGATGAGAAATAATAAAGAAACTCTTAAGAAAAATAATACATAGTTATATAAATAATAGTTATATAAATACCCTCCAAGAGAGTAAGTGAAAGCAATCAATAAACATAGAAAAAATCCTAGGCGATACTTATTCAACTCATGGTGATTCTTTTACAAACGAACTCAGGGCAGGTCAGCTTAAGATGGTGGTGGAGAATACACTACTTTGCCGTTACGGTACTTTCGACTTATATACCCTTAGGCTCTGATACAAACTTCTCTAACTGTATTAATCTCAACTCCTTATATACTTGCTGAATTAAAGTATTACTTTTACCAAGAACTCTATGATATATCTTTTAAACATTACTTATGATTAGAAAAGCCAAATACATTATTACCTAGTTATAATCAATATCATTCGTACGTCAGCCAACGAAGAAGAGCAAGGGGGTTGGAAGAAAGGGGGGAGAATGAATAGGGTTAAGAGTGTAGGACGATAGGGGGTAGAATGGAATGTGAACGAAAGGGGGGGGGGGGGGTAGTATGCACAAGCCTCCCAAGACCACCTCACTAGTTATTGTACGCTCTTGAACAAAAATATCTTCCTATATGAAACTAAGCTGTTTACAGGTTCAATTAATTATACCGGGCTCATAACATTGCATACGATGTTCAATCATAAATAATTAAAGATCGTACCCACCATAACAAGCACAATACCTAAATTACAACCAGTAACACTTTAATGAAATAAAAATCCCTAACAGTGTGTTAACAGTGAGTTATGGAGGTGCAGTGTTGTTCCCTTGCGTTACTACAGGTGTATGTGGCATCAATGTGTGTTAACAGTGGGTTATGGAGGTGCAGTGTTTTTCCCTTGCGTTACTACAGGTGTATATGGCATCAATGTGTGTTAACAGTGAGTTATGGAGGTGCAGTGTTGTTCCCTTGCGTTACTACAGGTGTGTGTGGCATCAATGTGTGTTAACAGTGAGTTATGGAGCTGCAGTGTTGTTCCCTTGCGTTACTACAGGTGTATGTGGCATCAACGTGTGTTAACAGTGAGTTATGGAGGTACAGTGTTGTTCCCTTGCGTTACTACAGGTGTATGTGGCATCAACATGTGTTAACAGTGAGTTATGGAGGTGCAGTGTTGTTCCATTGCGTTACTACAGGTGTATGTGGCATCAATGTGTGTTAAACGTTATGGAGGTGCAGTGTTGTTCCCTTGCGTTACTACAGGTGTATGTGGCATCAATGTGTGTTAACAGTGAGTTATGGAGGTGCAGTGTTGTTCCCTTGCGTTACTACAGGTGTATGTGGCATCAACGTGTGTTAACAGTGAGTTATGGAGGTGCAGTGTTGTTCCCTTGCGTTACTACAGGTGTATGTGGCATCAATGTGTGTTAACAGTGGGTTATGGAGGTGCAGTGTTTTTCCCTTGCGTTACTACAGGTGTATATGGCATCAATGTGTGTTAACAGTGAGTTATGGAGGTGCAGTGTTGTTCCCTTGCGTTACTACAGGTGTGTGTGGCATCAATGTGTGTTAACAGTGAGTTATGGAGCTGCAGTGTTGTTCCCTTGCGTTACTACAGGTGTATGTGGCATCAACGTGTGTTAACAGTGAGTTATGGAGGTACAGTGTTGTTCCCTTGCATTACTACAGGTGTATGTGGCATCAACATGTGTTAACAGTGAGTTATGGAGGTGCAGTGTTGTTCCATTGCGTTACTACAGGTGTATGTGGCATCAATGTGTGTTAAACGTTATGGAGGTGCAGTGTTGTTCCCTTGCGTTACTACAGGTGTATGTGGCATCAATGTGTGTTAACAGTGAGTTATGGAGGTGCAGTGTTGATCCCTTGCGTTACTACAGGTGTATGTGGCATCAATGTGTGTTAAAAGTTATGGAGGTGCAGTGTTGTTCCCTTGCGTTACTACAGGTGTATGTGGCATCAATGTGTGTTAACAGGGAGTTATGGAGGTGCAGTGTTGTTCCCTTGCGTTACTACAGGTGTATGTGGCATCAATGTGTGTTAACAGTGAGTTAAGGAGGTGCAGTGTTGTTTCCTTGAGTTACTACAGGTGTATGTGGCATCAATGTGTGTTAAAAGCGAGTTGACCAATCAACAAACTAGCCTGGCTCCAGAGAACGGTGGGACATTTTATTTTCCGCTGTCTACAGTATTTTCAATATGCAAAGTAATGGCAATGAAAGTATTTTTGGTAATTGTATATGCAGTATATGTATGAGTGGCAACTTTTGATTGTGAGCCGCAAGTGCTATATCACTTTAAGGGAGCGCACCTCGCCTTTTTTTATCTTTCTCTCCCTCTCTCTTTGGCTTGTATCCATTCGTCCCCATTCAGCCTTCTGTTTTAAGATGTTTACCCCCATCCAGATGTAAATATTTCTTATCGAGCGGTAGCGAGCCAGCATATATATATATATATGTTTTAACAAGCTAAATTTGTACATTTTTCGATAGAAAAATTTCTCCGGCGAAGCCGGATTTCTCCATACAATGCTGGCTCGCTATCGCTCGCCAGGAAGAAATCGACACCTGGATGGGGATAAACGTCTTCAAACAGTTGGCTGAATGGGGCCGAATGGATACAAGCCAGGGAAAGAGAGAAAAGGAGAGAACAAAACGGTGACCCTCCTTAAAGAGGCAAGTAAAATCCAAATACACCCAATAATGATCTGCACTTAACATTAATGCATGTATACATTAATTTCCGTTGTATAAACTGGTATGTAGTTGACTGTACAGGGGTGAACCCTCCGACTACCAGCGACAGTATTAATGGTGAAGGTAACAAACCCCCACTACTGTCAACAACATGGCTGGCTCAGAGGGGCGCTACCTTCATAACTCACGCCTTTACAGGGAGATACTTAACTTCATGGTTCTTATCAAAGTCATATTGTATACCTCATTATGTGTTCTATCTGCTTTTCCATAGAGTAACCATTACTTGTTCGCCTATTATCAGTGATTTTATGAATATATTTAAAACTACCAGAAAAGAGCTGAGTGTGTAGCCTGGTATAAAGGTATTTCGTTATCAGAACGAATAATTATTCAATGACAAACTAAACTGCTAACGCAGTTTTTACGAACATATTCTGGAAATAAAACTGACAAGGACAATCAATCTCACCTAACCGACTATATTGACTATTCCTACAATATAATACCCGAAATAGGCTCGATCACAGATATACAACTAGTTCAGCAGAAATCCTTTGCTGGAGAGGAACAATGGTTTACAAAGCAAGGTGTGCAGAATGGCGGGACTGTAAATGAGTTGAGGAAGTTAAATCTCCCCCCAGACGGCTCTGTGTTGAATATATTACACGGCCAGAGAAGGGAATCTATGAACAGTTCCAAGATTTGTTTCGCTCTGTACTAACTGCGTCACTAGAATTCAGCTTTGTATTTTATTAATATACATATAAAATATATTGTATGTTTGCAGTGTATTTATCAGCATATGTGTTGCAGGAATTTGTGCAGAGGATAGTGGAATATTATGTAAACAATATATGCAAGCATTATCCTACCCATAGACTACAGTAGATCTGGACTGGACACAAAATGGAACTTTGCAGTAAGGGACCCAAAATCGGAGAACAAATCCCAAAGTTCGAACCTCGAAACCGCGAAAATATCTCATTATCCCGGTTTCGAGGTTCGAACTTGGGGGTTCGTTCTCCGATTTCGGGTCCCTCACTGCAAAGTTCCATTTTCGTGTCCAGTCCAGATCTAGTGTAGTCTATGGCCTACCTTAGTATTATATTATTGCCTTTTATCTGTTAAGAAAATTATACTCGTACAAGTTTTAAGAATTTTAATTCTAAGAGTTGTTTTTGTTTTGTTGAGTTGAATGAAATTGTTATATGCATAAAGTAGACAACAGTGAATAATATGTCGTCGGCGGATTAAATTGTTATATGCATAAGGTAGACAACAGTGAAAATATGTCGTCGGCGGATTAAATTGTTATATGCATAAGGTAGACAACAGTGAATAATATGTCGTCGGCGGATTAAATTGTAATATGCATAAGGTAGACAACAGTGAATAATATGTCGTCGGCGGATTAAATTGTAATATGCATAAGGTAGACAACAGTGAATAATATGTTGTCGGCGGATTAAATTGTTATATGCATAAGGTAGACAACAGTGAATAATATGTCGTCGGCGGATTTAATTGTTATATGCATAAGGTAGACAACAGTGAATAATATGTCGTCGGCGGATTAAATTGTAATATGCATAAGGTAGACAACAGTGAATAATATGTCGTCGGCGGATTAAATTGTAATATGCATAAGGTAGACAACAGTGAATAATATGTCGTCGGCGGATTAATTGTTATATGCATAAGGTAGACAACAGTGAATAATATGTCGTCGGTGGATTAAATTGTAATATGCATAAGGTAGACAACAGTGAATAATATGTCGTCGGCGGATTAAATTGTAATATGCATAAGGTAGACAACAGTGAATAGTATGTCGTCGGCGGATTAAATTGTTATATGCATAAGGTAGACAACAGTGAATAATATGTCGTCGGCGGAATAAATTGTAATATGCATAAGGTAGACAACAGTGAATAATATGTCGTCGGCGGATTTAATTGTTATATGCATAAGGTAGACAACAGTGAATAATATGTCGTCGGCGGATTAAATTATTATATGCATAAGGTAGACAACAGTGAATAATATGTCTTCGGCAGATTAAATTGTTATATGCATAAGGTAGACAGTGAATAATATGTCGTCGGCGGATTAAATTGTAATATGCATAAGGTAGACAACAGTGAATAATATGTCGTCGGCGGATTAAATTGTTATAGGCATAAGGTAGACAACAGTGAATAATATGCCGTCGGCGGATTAAATTGTTATATGCATAAGGTAGACAACAATGAATAATATGTCGTCGGTGGATTAAATTGTTATATGCATAAGGTAGACAACAGTGAATAATATGTCGTCGGCGGATTAAATTGTTATATGCATAAGGTAGACAAAAGTGAATAATATGTTGTCGGTGGATTACATTGTAATATGCATAAGGTAGACAACAGTGAATAATATGTCGTCGGCGGATTAAATTGTTATATGCATAAGGTAGACAACAGTGAATAATATGTCGTCGGCGGAATAAATTGTAATATGCATAAGGTAGACAACAGTGAATAATATGTCGTCGCCGGATTAAATTGTAATATGCATAAGGTAGACAACAGTGAATAATATGTCGTCGGCGGATTAAATTGTTATATGCATAAGGTAGACAACAGTGAATAATATGTCGTCGGCGGATTAAATTGTAATATGCATAAGGTAGACAACAGTGAATAATATGTCGTCGGCGGATTTAATTGTTATATGCATAAGGTAGACAACAGTGAATAATATGTTGTCAGTAGATTAAATTGTTATATGCATAAGGTAGACAACAGTGAATAATATGTCGTCGGCGGATTAAATTATTATATGCATAAGGTAGACAACAGTGAATAATATGTTGTCGGTAGATTAAATTGTTATATGCATAAGGTAGACAACAGTGAATAAGATGTCGTCGGCGGATTAAATTATTATATGCATAAGGTAGACAACAGTGAATAATATGTCGTCGGCAGATTAAATTGTTATATGCATAAGGTAGACAGTGAATAATATGTCGTCGGCGGATTAAATTGTAATATGCATAAGGTAGACAACAGTGAATAATATGTCGTCGGCGGATTAAATTGTTATATGCATAAGGTAGACAACAGTGAATAATATGCCGTCGGCGGATTAAATTGTTATATGCATAAGGTAGAAAACAGTGAATAATATGTCTTCGGTGGATTAAATTGTTATATGCATAAGGTAGACAACAGTGAATAATATGTCGTCGGCGGATTAAATTGTTATATGCATAAGGTAGACAAAAGTGAATAATATGTTGTCGGCGGATTAAATTGTAATATGCATAAGGTAGACAACAGTGAATAATATGTCGTCGGCGGATTAAATTGTTATATGCATAAGGTAGACAACAGTGAATAATATGTCGTCGGCGGATTAAATTGTTATATGCATAAGGTAGACAACAGTGAATAATATGTCGTCGGCGGATTAAATTGTTATATGCATAAGGTAGACAACAGTGAATAATATGTCGTCGGCGGATTAAATTGTTATATGCATAAGGTAGACAACAGTGAATAATATGTCGTCGGCAGATTAAATTGTTATATGCATAAGGTAGACAACAGTGAATAATATGTCGTCGGCGGATTAAATTGTTATATGCATAAGTTAGACAACAGTGAATAATATGTCGTCGGCGGATTAAATTGTTATAAGCATAAGGTAGACAACAGTGAATAATATGTCATCGGCGGTTTAAACAGATGAATTTAGACCAATGACTAGTACAATCAAATGGATATAAATTCTAGGAGTTGTTTTTGTTTTGTTTAGTTGAATGAAATTGTTATATGCATTAGGTAGACAACAGTGAATAATTATGTCGTCGGCAGTTTAAACAGATGAATTATGACCGATGACTAGTACAATCAAATGGATATAAATTAATCAAGCATTATCTACATGCCCCATGTTTACTGAGTCATATTGTATCATCTTCTAGAATATTTCAAAAAATGTTGTGGCCATAGCTATACACATTATTATGAACATGATCATCGTTAATATCACCTCCGATGTTCAGGATGCCCTTGACAGAAATGCTTCCGTGCTACTTGGTTCTTTCATCTATTTGTTCGAATCTCGGTGTATCAATGGGAAGATATTATTGGGATGAATTTGTGCTGTACCTAGTATCAGTGCATTTCCACAAAGCCCACCAAAACACCAAAAAATGCCCTCATTGTTCCCTGATTAAATAGCACTGTATGAATATTCCCATATTCACAATATGCTAAAGGGGCCAATGCCTAGCAAGTTCATTGCTCAATAGGTGGCATTCTGAGAGTGAGGGTCTGAGTCTAGGGGTTGAGACAGTTAAGCACTGGGGTGAGGAAGCTCCATAGATGGGGCTGCTTTGAGCTGTGGATGGGCAACTGGGCCCCGTGCATCTTGCGAAGGCAAGATAGCGGGGCCTGGTTGCATCTTGAAGTGCTTCACATGTCTCACTCTCTAGACTGGAACGACACCTCACAGGCTGCACCCTTGAATGTATATGCTCTCAACCTATGCCGGAGAGGGAGTAGTTGGAATAAAGAAAACATAAATAAATAAATAGAAATCACAATATGAAATGTCATCTATTTGATTTTGCTTCACTTTCTTCTTGCACTCAAATTATTGGTGGTGTGTCCTTATCAGCAATGCCTCTAATTTTTCTTCTGCATATCTTTCAAGGTATTATAGTTTCGAACATTAATTATCCACATATTTCTATACCCCTGTAAATTTGTTTAATTAATTTGCATCATAATGTTCAAAGTTCACTTCCTCACACTATAAGATTTCCACATTTCCACATAGATATTAACATAATGTGTGTCAAGTATCAACACTTTAAAAGTATATAATATTTATTGAAGTAAGAATTATGTATATAATAATAAATAAGCGTTTTACTTCTAACGGTCTTTACAGGGACAGGTAGTGGGCATAAACTTACGAAAACGAAAAATATAAAAAGACAAAAACCAAACAAATATTGACAAAAGGATATAATAGCGATCCCTTCCTCTCTAATATAATTCCAGCCAATAATAGCGATCCCTTCCTCGTTAATATAATATAATAGCGATCCCTTCCTCGCTAATATAATATAATAGCGATCCCTTCCTCGCTAATATATAATAGCGATCCCTTCCTCGCTAATATAATATAATAGCGATCCCTTCCTCGCTAATATAATATAATAGCGATCCCTTCCTCGCTAATATAATATAATAGCGATCCTTCCTCGCTAATATAATAATAGCGATCCCTTCCTCGCTAATATAATATAATAGCGATCCCTTCCTCGCTAATATAATATAATAGCGATCCCTTCCTCGCTAATATAAATAGCGATCCCTTCCTCGCTAATATAATATAATAGCGATCCCTTCCTCGCTAATATAATATAATAGCGATCCCTTCCTCGCTAATATAATACAATAGTGACCCCTTCCTCGCTAATATAATACAATAGCGACCCCTTCCTTGCTAATATAATATAATAGCGATCCCTTCCTCGCTAATATAATATAATAGCGATCCCTTCCTCGCTAATATAATATAATAGCGATCCCTTCCTCGCTAATATAATATAATAGCGATCCCTTCCTCGCTAATATAATATAATAGCGATCCCTTCCTCGCTAATATAATATAATAGCGATCCCTTCCTCACTAATATAATATAATAGCGATCCCTTCCTCGCTAATATAATATAATAGCGATCCCTTCCTCGCTAGTATAATATAATAGCGATCCCTTCCTCGCTACTATAATATAATAGCGATCCCTTCCTCGCTAATATAATATAATAGCGATCCCTTCCTCGCTAATATAATATAATAGCGATCCCTTCCTCACTAATATAATATAATAGCGATCCCTTCCTCGCTAATATCAAATAATAGCGATCCCTTCCTCGCTAATATAATATAACAGCGATCCCTTCCTCGCTAATATAATATAATAGCGATCCCTTCCTCGCTAATATAATATAATAGCGATCCCTTCCTCGCTAATATAATATAATAGCGATCCCTTCCTCGCTAATATAATATAATAGCGATCCCTTCCTCGCTAATATAATATAATAGCGATCCCTTCCTCGCTAATATAATATAATAGCGATCCCTTCCTCGCTAATATAATAGAATAGCGATCCCTTCCTCGCTAATATAATATAATAGCGATCCCTTCCTCGCTAGTATAATATAATAGCGATCCCTTCCTCGCTAGTATAATATAATAGCGATCCCTTCCTCGCTAATATAATATAATAGCGAGCCCTTCCTCGCTAATATAATATAATAGTGATCCCTTCCTCGCTAATATAATATAATAGCGATCCCTTCCTCACTAATATAATATAATAGCGATCCCTTCCTCGCTAATATAAAATAATAGCGATCCCTTCCTCGCTAATATAATATAATAGCTATCCCTTCATCGCTATTATAATATAATAGCGATCCCTTCCTCGCTAATATAATATAATAGCGATCCCTTACTCGCTAATATAATATAATAGCGATCCCTTCCTCGCTAATATAATATAATAGCGATCCCTTCCTCACTAATATAATATAATAGCGATCCCTTCCTCGCTAATATAATATAATAGCGATCCCTTCCTCGCTAATATAATATAATAGCGATCCCTTCCTCGCTAATATAATATAATAGCGATCCCTTCCTCGCTAATATAATATAATAGCGATCCCTTCCTCGCTAATATAATATAATAGCGATCCCTTCCTCGCTAATATAATACAATAGCGATCCCTTCCTCGCTAATATAATACAATAGCGACCCCTTCCTCGCTAATATAATACAATAGCGACCCCTTCCTCGCTAATATAATATAATAGCGATCCCTTCCTCGCTAATATAATATAATAGCGATCCCTTCCTCGCTAATATAATATAATAGCGATCCCTTCCTCGCTAATATAATATAATAGCGATCCCTTCCTCGCTAATATAATATAATAGCGATCCCTTCCTCGCTAATATAATATAACAGCGATCCCTTCCTCGCTAATATAATATAATAGCGATCCCTTCCTCGCCAATATAATATAATAGCGATCCCTTCCTCGCTAATATAATATAATAGCGATCCCTTCCTCGCTAATATAATATAATAGCGATCCCTTCCTCGCTAATATAATATAATAGCGATCCCTTCCTCGCTAATATAATATAATAGTGATCCTTCCTCGCTAATATAATATAATAGTGATCCCTTCCTCGCTAATATAATATAATAGCGATCCCTTCCTCGCTAGTATAATATAATAGCGATCCCTTCCTCGCTAATATAATATAATAGCGATCCCTTCCTCGCTAATATAATATAATAGCGATCCCTTCCTCGCTAATATAATATAATAGCGATCCCTTCCTCACTAATATAATATAATAGCGATCCCTTCCTCGCTAATATAATATAATAGCTATCCCTTCATCGCTATTATAATATAATAGCGATCCCTTCCTCGCTAATATAATATAATAGCGATCCCTTACTCGCTAATATAATATAATAGCGATCACTTCCTCGCTAATATAATATAATAGCGATCCCTTCCTCGCTAATATAATATAATAGCGATCCCTTCCTCGCTAATATAATATAATAGCGATCCCTTCCTCGCTAATAAAATATAATAGCGATCCCTTCCTCGCTAATATAATATAATAGCGATCCCTTACTCGCTAATATAATATAATAGCGATCCCTTCCTCGCTAATATAATATAATAGCGATCCCTTCCTCGCTAATATAATATAATAGCGATCCCTTCCTCGCTAATATAATATAATAGCGATCCCTTCCTCGCTAATATAATACAATAGCGATCCCTTCCTCGCTAATATAATACAATAGCGACCCCTTCCTCGCTAATATAATACAATAGCGACCCCTTCCTCGCTAATATAATATAATAGCGATCCCTTCCTCGCTAATATAATATAATAGCGATCCCTTCCTCGCTAATATAATATAATAGCGATCCCTTCCTCGCTAATATAATAATAGCGATCCCTTCCTCGCTAATATAATATAACAGCGATCCCTTCCTCGCTAATATAATATAATAGCGATCCCTTCCTCGCTAATATAATATAATAGCGATCCCTTCCTCGCTAATATAATATAATAGCGATCCCTTCCTCGCTAATATAATATAATAGCGATCCCTTCCTCGCTAATATAATATAATAGCGATCCCTTCCTCGCTAATATAATATAATAGCGATCCCTTCCTCGCTAATATAATACAATAGCGACCCCTTCCTCGCTAATATAATACAATAGCGATCCCTTCCTCGCTAATATAATACAATAGCGATCCCTTCCTCGCTAATATAATATAATAGCGATCCCGTGTTCGCTAATATAATATAATAGCGATCCCTTCCTCCCTAATTATATATAATAGAGATCCCTTCCTCGCTAATATAATATAATAGCAATCCCTTCCTCGCTAATATAATATAATAGCGATCCCCTCCTCGCTAATATAATATAATAGCGATCCCTTCCTCGCTAATATAATATAATAGCGATCCCTTCCTCGCTAATATAATATAATAGCGATCCCTTCCTCGCTAATATAATATAATAGCGATCCCTTCCTCGCTAATATAATATAATAGCGATCCCTTCCTCGCTAATATAAAATAATAGCGATCCCTTCCTCGCTAATATAATATAATAGCGATCCCTTCCTCGCTAATATAATATAATAGCGATCCCTTCCTCGCTAATATATTTTAATAGCGATCCCTTCCTCGCTAATATAATATAATAGCGATCCCTTCCTCGCTAATATAATATAATAGCGATCCCTTCCTCGCTAATATAATATAATAGCGATCCCTTCCTCGCTAATATAATATAATAGCGATCCCTTCCTCGCTAATATAATATAATAGCGATCCCTTCCTCGCTAATATAATATAATAGCGATCCCTTCCTCGCTAATATAATATAATAGCGATCCCTTCCTCGCTAATATAATATAATAGCGATCCCTTCCTCGCTAATATAATATAGCGATCCCTTCCTCGCTAATATAATATAATAGCGATCCCTTCCTCGCTAATATAATATAATAGCGATCCCTTCCTCGCTAATATAATATAATAGCGATCCCTTCCTCGCTAATATAATATAATAGCGATCCCTTCCTCGCTAATATAATATAATAGCGATCCCTTCCTCGCTAATATAATAGCGATCCCTTCCTCGCTAATATAATATAATAGCGATCCCTTCCTCGCTAATATAATATAATAGCGATCCCTTCCTCGCTAATATAATATAATAGCGATCCCTTCCTCGCTAATATAATATAATAGCGATCCCTTCCTCGCTAATATAATATAATAGCGATCCCTTCCTCGCTAATATAATATAATAGCGATCCCTTCCTCGCTAATATAATATAATAGCGATCCCTTCCTCGCTAATATAATATAATAGCGATCCCTTCCTCGCTAATATAATAGCGATCCCTTCCTCGCTAATATAATATAATAGCGATCCCTTCCTCGCTAATATAATATAATAGCGATCCCTTCCTCGCTAATATAATATAATAGCGATCCCTTCCTCGCTAATATAATATAATAGCGATCCCTTCCTCGCTAATATAATATAATAGCGATCCCTTCCTCGCTAATATAATATAATAGCGATCCCTTCCTCGCTAATATAATAATAGCGATCCCTTCCTCGCTAATATAATATAATAGCGATCCCTTCCTCGCTAATATAATATAATAGCGATCCCTTCCTCGCTAATATAATATAATAGCGATCCCTTCCTCGCTAATATAATATAATAGCGATCCCTTCCTCGCTAATATAATATAATAGCGATCCCTTCCTCGCTAATATAATATAATAGCGATCCCTTCCTCGCTAATATAATATAATAGCGATCCCTTCCTCGCTAATATAATATAATAGCGATCCCTTCCTCGCTAATATAATATAATAGCGATCCCTTCCTCGCTAATATAAATAATAGCGATCCCTTCCTCGCTAATATAATATAATAGCGATCCCTTCCTCGCTAATATAATATAATAGCGATCCCTTCCTCGCTAATATAATATAATAGCGATCCCTTCCTCGCTAATATAATATAATAGCGATCCCTTCCTCGCTAATAATATAATAGCGATCCCTTCCTCGCTAATATAATATAATAGCGATCCCTTCCTCGCTAATATAATATAATAGCGATCCCTTCCTCGCTAATATAATATAATAGCGATCCCTTCCTCGCTAATATAATATAATAGCGATCCCTTCCTCGCTAATATAATATAATAGCGATCCCTTCCTCGCTAATATAATATAATAGCGATCCCTTCCTCGCTAATATAATATAATAGCGATCCCTTCCTCGCTAATATAATATAATAGCGATCCCTTCCTCGCTAATATAATATAATAGCGATCCCTTCCTCGCTAATATAATATAATAGCGATCCCTTCCTCGCTAATATAATATAATAGCGATCCCTTCCTCGCTAATATAATATAATAGCGATCCCTTCCTCGCTAAAATAATATAATAGCGATCCCTTCCTCGCTAATATAATATAATAGCGATCCCTTCCTCGCTAATTATATATAATAGCGATCCCTTCCTCGCTAATATAATATAATAGCGATCCCTTCCTCGCTAATATAATATAATAGCGATCCCTTCCTCGCTAATATAATATAATAGCGATCCCTTCCTCGCTAATATAATATAATAGCGATCCCTTCCTCGCTAATATAATTCCAGCCAATACGACACCAATAACGCTGAGTAATGAGATAGAGGACAAACGAAAAGGATGTTAAGCGAGCCCACATCTCTTGTTTTATTTTTCTCTCCCTCTCTCTATGGCTTGTATCCATTCGGCCCCATTCAGCCTACTGTTTTAAGACGTTTACCCCCATCTAGGTGTCAATATTTTCCTGGCGAGCGTAAGCGAGACAGCATATATATATTTTTGTTTTGACAGCAAGCTAAATTTGTATATTTTTCAATAGAAAAAGGTCTCCGGCGAAGCCGGATTTCTCCATTCAATGCTGGCTCGCTATCGCTGTCCAGGAAAAAATCGACACCTGGATGGGGATAAAAGTCTTGAAACAGTTGGCTGAATGGGGCGGAATAGATACAAGCCAGGGCAAGAGAGAACAGGCGAGAAAGATAAAAAAGCCGGTAAGGGGAGCTTTGATATGATTTGTCAATTGATTTATTCATTTATATATTTTATATTTTTAGTTTCATCCGAGGACCTCCGTCAAGCTTATATAAACATCCCCAAGATCCCCTTTCGAAACAAATGTGTACATTTTTCGGTAAAAAAATATGCCGGCCGGAAGCCGGTTCCTCCTAAAGTGCAGGCTCGCTATCGTTCGCCAGGAAAATATAGACACCTAAATGCCACAACAGGTTTTAAAATCGTCAAAGTAATGGGGCAAACTTCTTAAAATGTCAAAATTAATGGGGCTAAAAATGAGTGAGAATGGGGTCCAGAAACACCAAATCTCCCCTTCAACATGACGTCATCATTTTGTATTATATTTATGTTAGATTACACTATTTAATTCATCTATGGAAAACCCTCTAAAGACCAAATGGGTGAAGAATATCTACAATAACTTTCTGGCTCCATATGCTTCGTATAATGATAACCAGAATAACAGAAAATTGTCATCGTAGTGAAAGGAATGGGCAACAAAACGAAATTATACCCCGAATTACCCTTTTGTGTTTATTTTAGCTGCAGTCTGTGTCTCGTATTGTTCCCCTTAATAATGTAACTTTACTCGAGCTTCTGCCAAATACCAAAGGGGGTTTACTGTTTACGTGAAGTGTTGCATGAACCACTTTACTACGATACCAACACTCTACCTTTAATTATCTATACATTTGGAGGAGACTCGTTAGCCTTGGTCGGCAACCCATCCAGGGGATACCTTATATAAATCAGGGTAGATGGGACTCGTCAGCTTTGGTCGGAAAACTACAAAGGAGTATAAAGGAAAACAAGCAACAATAGGTCATGCGACCCCTCAAGGTTACTTGTCCTCCAAAACACTGCTGTTCCAAGTGTTGCAACAGTATTTCGGAGAGAATGTGGGAAAGGTGTGAGAAGGAATTGCTGCCCTGGGGCTTAGTCCATGGCTGGGGAAATTTTATTATGATCTATTAAGTTATTGAACGAACACTACTTATGAAATTATTTATTTAATCAACGGTGTTGCAGTCTATGACATCTTGGGGAAGCCCATACCACAAATTGACGATTCGATTGAAGTAGAAATTATTGGATTTGTTAAGAGTTGAAATAATACCAATGATTTTGCAGCCACTTTCCCGCGTGTAGTTTGATCGGTCAATCGTAAAATATTTACTACAGTTCATGTTGTCGATGCCTTCAATGATCTTGAAACTTGAATAAGGTCACCTCTCAATCTGCGCTTGGTTAATGGAAATAAATTTAGTTCTTTAAAACGTTCCTCGTATGATTTGTTCCGAAGACAGGGTATCATCTTGGTAACTCTACGTTGAACTCTGTTCCAATTTGTCTATATCTTTTTGATAGTAAGGGCACCAGAATTGAACGCAGTATTCCAAAAGTGGGCGGACTAATGAATTGTAAAAAGGATAATATCTTTTTATTTATGTTCAAATGATCTACCTATGAAACCTAAAATTGTGTTTGCCTTCTTAACAACTTCAGCACAATGTTGACTTGGTTTTAAGTTACTGGATATTGTTACTTCTAAATCGGTTTCTCTGTCTACACTTTTTAGCTGGGTGCCATTTATTGAGTAGTCTGCTTTTTCATTGCGGTATCCGATATGAAGTACTTTACACTTATCTTCATTGAAGCACATTTGCCAGATTTTAGCCCATTGCAAAAGCTTGTCTAGATTGTTTTGCATATCTTCAACATGTTAATTTGTCAGTACGGTATTTGCGAGTCATATGCAAACTTTGAGATTGTACCGGTGAGACCCTCACTTATGTCGTTAATGTAAATTAGGAAAAGGAAGCTGGCCCCAGCACTGAACTTTGAGGTACACCACTAGTTACATTGGTCCACTTTGATGCTTCCCCATTAATAACTACTCTTTGTTTCCTTTCACTAAGCCAATTTGTTATCTATGTAGAATGCCGCCTTGTATTCCATGTGCTTTTAATTTAACCGCAAACCGTCTGTGTAGAACTTTATCAAACGCTTTCTGGAAGTCTATCTATCTATATGCTCAGGCCCAATCCCCACTTTCCCTATTTTTTAATTTTAATTTTCTATTTAATTATATTTCATTATTTTCTTTTTCTTGGGGGTGGCCGCCTCAAGATAGAGCAAGAACAGGGAAAACACAAAACACAACATAAAACAACGAACAAACACAGACAAAACACAAATTCACACTCATCTAGGTCACCCAGGAGAAGACCCAGAGACCAGGGTCACCAAAGGTAGCTCCAGCACTCCCCCGGCCCCGGAAGTCTAAGTATATAATGTATGCAGCTTTAATTACTTTCGTCATATAGATTTAGGATGTCATGGAAGAAGTCTAAAAGGTTTGTTAATCAGCAACGTTTTTGGCGAAAACCATGTTGTGTGTCTTTTAGTATATTATTAACGAGTCTTTCTTATTATTGTTTCTAGTATTTGGTGTACTACTGAGGTCAAGCTGATTGAACGATAATTGCTAGGCAAGGATTTGCTACTTTTTTTTTTTTTAATTGGTGTTACGTTTGCAAGCTTCCACTCATCAGAAATTTCGCCGGTTTCCATGGATGTGTTCAATATCAGCGTCAGGGGTTTTGAGAGCTCGCATTTAGCTTCTTTAAGAACTCTAGAGAAATCGTATCGGGTCCAGGTGATTTGTTTTCCTTGAGTTTATCTAAACGTCTCAGTACCTCTCCCTCAGTAATGTTGATATATCTAAGAAATTCCAAATTGTTTTTCTGTGCTGGCGGTACTGTAGGGATGTCACTTAGGTCTTCTGATGTAAAGACTGATGCAAAGAAGTTGTTGAGAGCATTACTCATTTTGGCATCATCATTGGTAAAATCTCCATTTTCATCGACCAAGGGTCCAATCGTTGAAGTCACCACTTTCTTCTTCTTGATGTAACTTCAGAATTCTTTTGGGTTCGTCTTGCTTTGATTTGCAACATGTAACTCCAGTGTTTTTACTTTGTTTAATTAACCTTTTGGATTTACGTCGTAGATCTCTGAAGGCCTGTCTATTTTCATCGTTATCGGAAGTTTGTAATCTCTCATGAGCATTCTTTTTCGCGAGTAGACATTCAGCGATTACTCTACTCCATTAATTAGGTTTGTTATTATGTGCAGATCGTCTGTTTTTTATGGTATTTACTCGCGTACTGCGCTCGTGTAAATTTATGTGAAAAATGTCCATGATTTGTTTATCTCATTGTTTAGAAAACTCCAATTTACTTCTTTACATTTTGTTCTGAGTGTATGGAAATTTGCTCGCTTGAAATTTGGAATTTTCTCATTGTTGGTATTGAGTGTATTGCTATTAAATTTGATACTGAAAGTGATTGTACGGTGATCACTATTGCAGAATTCATCACCAATAGTCAAATTATAGATAAAGTTTTCTTTTGTTGCAAGTACAAGGTCAAGAACATTATTACCGAGGGTTGGAGATTGATCAAATTGATGAAGGGAGCTTACTTGTAAGTTGGCATACATATTGTGTCAGGAGTGTGAAGTAAGAGAGTCGCCCCACTTGGTCACTAGTAAATTAAAGGTGCCAAAAATGATAGCACCGTGTATGTTACTTATTTCTGTAATTTGCTCGTAGATTTCTGGTCGGTTTGCACTGATTGAGCTGGGGGCCTGTATATTAATGCTAGGATTATAACTGTTCCTTTATTATTATTTATTAGCATATAAGATGAATTAATATTTACTATTTGAAGTTGTGACAAGATAATTGGGCTAAGACTTTCTTTGATGAAAAGTATAACGCCGCCTCCATTTGTATTAAATCTGCTTTTCTCAAACATTACATAGCTGGGAAGTGAAAACTCTGCTAAAAAAGTATCTGTCTTCCGTATTTAGCCAAGATTATGTTATGCCGATTAAATCAACATTTTCTGTAAACACTAGTTCTTCTAGTTCTGAAAATTGATAGCGTATGCTTGGAGCGTTCACGTAGAAGACCTTTAGAGATGTGGTTCTTGATATCATTTGATGCTCGCCACATGTGTTGGATTATTTTGCTTGTCTTGAGATTGTATTTCTTCTGAGATTTAAGTTGTCCTCCCACTCTGAAGACTGTTGGCCCCGTTTTTTGAACGAAGGTTCTTTACGGCATGTCTAGGGGAATAAACCTTATATATACCTTATGCACGTGGCGAGCTCTACAATACTAACTGTCTTGATAGCGTATGCATAAGTGCGCGGAATTTCGATGTGAGTGTCCTAGGTTCGAGTCCTTGGAATGCCACATGTATTTGTTGATTTCATTAATTGAGTTTGGAGGTGGGGTTGGTTGGTGGAAAAAAAAAATCATAATAATCGATACAATAGATAGATGGGAGAAGTTGAATTGAGTTATTGCCTGCTACTTTGAGTCATAAGATATTTTCTAGGTGTAGCAAATTGTCTTGCGTTAGGCAGAATATAATGAAAAGGGCGCCAACGTATACAATGGATTAATATAAGTGACAATATTAAAGACAGAAAATATGGATTGAGACGCCAAGGACCAAACTTCCACTGAACCGCGAAGCCATTTAAAAATATTGACAGTATCTAAACCCAGCGGTATTAATGTTGACAGTGATGGGGGGACGGCACCAACAACTGAGGCTATCATGGTGCCAAAGGTGGAGGGCTTATTGTGTGTGTGTGTGTGTGTTTGTTTTTCTTTTTTTTCTTTTTCTTTATTTTTGGGTAAATCTTCATGATTGTATTATGTTCCATTTTTGTGTTCGTTCCTTATACCAATAATCACTACATTAATTAATTGAAATAGTGGAGACTCCAAAAAAGACCAACCACTAACTAGACACAGTGAACAAGTTGGTAGCCAGTATCTAAACCGTGTGTTATATTGCTAATGACAGTGATGGTGAGGCCGGCGGTGATGATCCCGGCTGTACTACCACCGACCCCCACACCACACCACCGACCCGTACGTCGCCCACAGGGAGAGTTCACGTACTTTATTAAGAGGATAGTACTTGCTTTTCTGGACCCCCTTTTCCCTCGTGTTTAGCCTCATTAGTTTTGAGATATTAAGACGGTTGGCCCATTAATTTGGCGATTTTAACACCATTCGCCCCTTTTCGTTCTCATTTTCAAGACTTTTCGTGCAATTTGGGTGTCGATTTTTCCTGGCGAGCGATAGCGAGCCAGTAATTCAGAGAGGAACCGGCTCTCGGCCGGGAGGACATTTTTCTACCCAAAAATTTACAAATTTATCTTGGGGGGTCTAGGGCGTGTTTTGCTAAGCTTGATGGAGGTCTAGCGAGGAAACTAAAAAATAAATGAAAAAATTGAATTAATAGACCAAACATCCAGCCACTATCCCCTTATTAACTACACCAGTAGGCCTACAGGGAAACGGACGGACACGCGGGACACGGACGGTGCCTTATCTAACTCATGACCGTCGTATCCTAAACACTGACAATAACCCCTTCTGTACCGACGCCGAACATTCAAATTTATTATGGCTACTATTAGACGATTTTATTCAGTTTAAAAAGGGCCTCTAGCATTTAACAGGCTTAGAACGATCTCACTTAACCCTTGTTACTACCACAAATCCTTCATAAACTGCACAAAATCGCAAGATATGTTAATACTAAGACGTCACCGGTAGGTAAGGGGTTAATACTAAAAGACGTCACCGGTAGGTAAGGGGTTAATACTAAAAGACGTCACCGGTAGGTAAGGGGTTAATACTAAAAGACGTCACCGGTAGGTAAGGGGTTAATACTAAAAGACGTCACCGGTAGGTAAGGGGTTAATACTAAAAGACGTCACCGGTAGGTAAGGGGTTAATACTAAAAGACGTCACCGGTAGGTAAGGGGTTAATACTAAAAGACGTCATCGGTAGGTAAGGGGTTAATACTAAAAGACGTCACCGGTAGGTAAGGGGTTAATACTAAAAGACGTCACCGGTAGGTAAGGGGTTAATACTAAAGGACGTCACCGGTAGGTAAGGGGTTAATACTAAAAGACGTCACCGGTAGGTAAGGGGTTAATACTAAAATACAAGTTATGACTTATTTTGTTGTATAAAGACGCTAGAATTTCAACGTCAGCCTTTAGGATACGACGATTAGTGGGAGCTAGGCGTCATTAACCCTTTGAGTACCAGCGACGATTAGTGGGAGCTAGGCGTCATTAACCCTTTGAGCACCAGCGACGATTAGTGGGAGCTAGGCGTCATTAACCCTTTGAGCACCAGCGACGATTAGTGGGAGCTAGGCGTCATTAACCCTTTGAGTACCAGCGACGATTAGTGGGAGCTAGGCGTTATTAACCCTTTGAGTACCAGCGACGATTAGTGGGAGCTAGGCGTCATTAACCCTTTGAGTACCAGCGACGATTAGTGGGAGCTAGGCGTCATTAACCCTTTGAGTACCAGCGACGATTAGTGGGAGCTAGGCGTCATTAACCCTTTGAGTACCAGCGACGATTAGTGGGAGCTAGGCGTCATTAACCCTTTGAGTGCCAGCGACGATTAGTGGGAGCTAGGCGTCATTAACCCTTTGAGTACCAGCGACGATGTGTTCGACTATATTCTAGCTATACTTAGACGATTATATTCAGTTTACGAATGGCAGTAATTAACAGGCTTCGAACTATCCTAATTAACGCTTTTTACTACCACAGATCCTTCTTAAGCTGCACAAAATCGTCTAAATATAGCTAAAATACAATAAAGAAGACGTCGCCGTTACAGAATGGGTTAATGTTTATTGCATCTTGGTCATGACGAATGCTTGGCATTGCTTAAGGGGGTAGTACTCGCTTTTTTTCTGGACCCCTTCCTCATGTTTAGCATAATATAGTTTTGAGGTTGTAAGACGATCGTTCTGTTAGTTTGGCGATTTTGAGACCTTTCGCCTCATTTTGTTGTCAATATTTAGACCTTTCGTGCCCTTTAGATGTACACAAAAATCCTGGCGAGCGATAGCGAGGCTCTAATTATAGAAGGAACCAAAGGCGGGACATTTTTCTACCGAGAAGTGTACAAATGTATTTTGAATTGGGGTCTAGGGTTTGTTTTTTCTTAGCATGATGGAGGTCTAGCGAGGAAAATATAAAATATATTAATAAATAAATATATAGACCAAAGCACTATATCCCTTAACCTTCCAATAAGGTGACTCTTTCATCAGGTGCCACAACAACTTCCAACATGTACTTATTACATTTACAATGGCCTCTAAGATGCTAACCCTTAATAATGTCCATAACCCCTTGATGATTATGACTCGTTTTGTCAGTTAATTATGGCTATTATTAGACTATTAAATTCAGATTTGGAAAGGTATATGGAAGTCAGAGAGTTTACAGAGATAGCATTTACCCTTTTGATGACTACAAATCCTTCCTAAGGTGTATAAACCTGTCTAATGATAACCAGAATAAACTGTCAACATGCTTCATAATCCTCAAGGGGTTAATGAACTCATCAAAATGTTATCCCAAGTAACATCAAATGACTTAGAAGTAGCTGATATATTAGCATACTTGGCATCATCTGGTTGAAAGGGTTACGTCTGCGTACACTACCATTACCCATATTGGGTAATATTTAAAGTTAATTATGATCTGACTGGTTCCAAATTAGTTTTATATAAATCAAGCCACATAAAAAAATATACAATTAGTCAAATTTCCGATACCAATTTAGAGATGTTTTCTGAAAAAAACTCACCAGCTGACAACAAATTGGCAGAAGAAGTGTTTTTGTATTACAGTTATGTTTAAACAAAAAACATAGTTGATTACAGTTATGCATATGACCCACCTTATTAGTAAATTGTACCATAGGAAAAGGAAAAGAAAACTGTGTAAGACAGACAAATATATCATAAAGTATACAACATGTTGCCTGTCAAATACCAAAATGGAAGGAAACTCCTTATAGAAGGGTGATTGGATAGGAAGTCCAGGGGAAACCATATTGGGTGAGGGGGCTGGGATCAGATTAGTTTGTTCTCAAACAGATAGGGCACTTCGTACAATTATGGCAACACTGTTGTTTGTCCATCTAGTTGACTTCCTACATTGTAACAGTAATGGGCAGCAAAGGCATATTTTTACTTCGTTATGCGTACATAAACAAACATGGCCGCAGTGTCTTAACAGAGTAAGCATTGTATATTTAAAGTTGTTGGCTCAGAAGGCGTGTGTCAAACCCTACTCTCAATCTTTCTATATCCATGGGCACAAAGTTCTAAGCTACGGCATCCAATTAGCCTGTCTGTGCCCCAGTTCACTTATGTCCCTGTTGCCCAAGAACAAGAGCACCAGGACAATACAAAGAACTTAAATACTACTACTTTGAACTCAACAGCAGCCCACCATTAATATCTTTGTCTACTTTGTTTACAAATGGTAGAGGAGTTTTGTTTACAAGTGTGACCAGAGCTGTGTAAACCACTTCCACCAACACTAATTTGTGTACCACTGTTAGTAATTGTACACATTTGTTTACAACTTTGTTATAGGGTAGGTGTGGTTAAGTAGTCTTGCTACTGGACTAGTAATCTTGAAGTCCCAGGTTCAAATCACAATGTGTCAATGATAAGAAATTATTTGGATTTGTACTGTACTTAGTTTCAGTACATTACCACAAAGCCCACTAATAGGCCACACAAGTACCATACAAAGGACCCTAATTGCTGTTTCTAATACACATTAGCATTGTATGAATATTCCCATATTCGAATTATGCAATGAGGAGCAGTGCCTAGTCAGTGTTAAGCTCAATAGGTGGCATTTGCGAGAGAGACTTGTCCGATATTCCGGGATGAGACAGGGAACAAGCAATGATGCGGCTTCGAGACCTTAAAGGCCAATGAGAGACAATCAGGTGCCGTAGGTTAATTGAGGTAAGACTACGAATGAGCTGGTTGTAGCACTCACCTGCCTCGTTGCTTCGCGGGCAAGCTGGCTTCATTAAGTTGATTAACCCGGGAACTGCGGGGAGACTCTTAAGAGTTCCCCCGGTGGACTGCGGGGAGACTCTTAAGAGTGAGTGAAAAAAAAATCAACTTTTGCATCGGAAAAAAATAAAAAATAAAAAATAATTTGGCCCCGGGGCCATGCAAAATCTCAGTCCTCTACCTCCCCTCCTTCCCCACTTTCCTCCTCTCCTTCAGTTATCACCTATTTTCCCTGTTATTCCCTTATTCTGAGGTATATTTTCGTGCTAACATTAGCGAGTTGCAAGCAGGGTGTTGTCATCACTGATGGCAAGCGAGTGCAAAAGAGAGAGAGAGAGTATCGATCGACTGTGTCTCAGTGGCCTTGGGGGAAATTGGCGGGAAAGCAGCTTGCCTCACCCATACATTATACAACTCGCGGGCTATATCTCCGATTTTGACCATCCAAACGCTGTATTCACTCGTTTTATTGTTGTTTCAAGTTGATACCTTTATAATCAACCCATAATAGGCGCATATGGATAAGTATTAATGCTATTAATGGTACAATGAATATTTTAGTGACGGAAACACCTCAAATACATGCGCACAGGGAGAGGTGTCTAATTACCCCCATGCGCACTTCAGAGGTTAATGAATCTACAAGCCTATGTCTGCAGGTAGCATGGAAACATGAACAAATACAAATAATATATATATCACACAGGCCGAAGCACGGTTGGTAGAGCACTCGCCTGCAAACCCAGAGGTTGACAGTTCAAGGCTCGAGTCAGCCAGAAGTGCGTTATTAGCAGACAAAACTGTTGGTGGACGGTGTCGTCTAGAAATCTGTGGCAACTGTCCACTATAATTATATGGTCCTACAGATTTATGTACCAGTGGATCATCTGCTTCTTTCTCTGAGACTTAATAACCAATAAACGTCTCTGTTTATAACAGGTCATATTACTTTGTGTGCCCCAAGAAACTGGAGTTCTTGCAGAGAGTCTCCAGTCCTGACGTGATTCTTGACTTACAGTGTGCTGGCTTAATAATCCAATAGGGTTGATAGGATCTGAAGTCCTATTTTAACTAATTTTGTGTGTCACTGAACCCTTGTAATTTGGAGCTACCGTGGTCTTCAACGAAACCGAGCCTACCACGCCAGGATTTCTACTACACCGAGGCTACCCACTTTGGACCCTGAAAACATGATGCCTACCAGCCTAACAACACTCTCCCGTCACCAGAGCCATTCCATGGCCATTTACTCTGTGTTTATCGATACTTTAACATACTCTCTGGTGTAGCAATCATTATCCCTTCATGCACCACGCACATACCGTTGCTAAATCCAAGACTGGCAGCTGCACTTTGTGTAGCACTGCTGCACCTGACACCTGGAATGACTGAGAGTGTAAGAGATGTGCGAGCGTGGAGAAAAAAAAAACTTTTAAAGCAAAAGAAATGGAAAAAAGTTTAAGAGAAAACTATATTTTCGACTAAACACTTTCAAGGATGACAAATATTTTAGAGCCAGTGGATTGGGTAAGGGGAGTGATATTCTGTGTCAATGGACAAAAATGCTGACTGATAGCTCCTTCAGAAAACGTAAAAAATAATGGAATAAATAATAGTGTGCCTAAGGGGTCATGTTATAAGATATGGAAACCTTCTGACTTGGATATGAATCCCTGTATATCTGGGAGATAAATGTTTGGGAGGTCAGTTCGGGATGAAATTAGTTTTAGTACTCCTTCATAAGAGAATCAATATGCCATATAAATGCACTTGTTGCCAGTAGATATTCATGAGTAGCACTAAATCTAAAACGTCTTTTTAATTTTATTCTAGCTACATTTAGGTGATTGTGTGCAGTTTAACCCATTGGCTGCAGGAGACGTTACGCCATGGTAATTTACAGGAATTTACAGGCTATTAAAGCCTCTTAAAGCCTGTAGAATGGAGTGTCAGTGGGCAGGAGCGCGAAAGGGTCCCCTCCACTCTCCAGCACAGCGGCTGGCACACTGAAGGGTCCCCCACATATCTCTCGAGTCCTCTGCAGCGCTGCCAAAGGCAAATGTAGCGCGACATTAGCGAAAATTGCTCTGTATTAGCGAATGTCTATGGTAGCGCTGCGGGTGAAGCCTGTGTGCTACAAAGCTCGTTCTGGTGTCATTTTGAAGTTATTTTCTTCTAGTTTTTGGCTGAATACATTTAATTTCATTCAGACACTTGCTTAATCAATCAGGAGTGCCTGATATGGTGGAAATATGCCCGCAGTGTAAGTGTTAAGAAGGATCTGTGGTCATAAAAAGGGTTAAGTGTGATAGTTCAAAGCCTATTTGTTGCTAGCGGCCCTTTTTATAATGAATGTAATAGCCTAATAGTAGCTAGAGTAAAATTAATAAGACTTAGCCAGTACAGAAGGGGTTAATAAGCATCTAACTTGTTAAATGGCGTGTGACTGCAGACATTCTGGAACCGACTGAGGCAAAATGCGCCATGTGTATCTAGCCATGGAAGCGGCGTACGGATTTTCATCACCATCTGTTCATTGCCTTCTAGAATTGGCATAAATAATCTAAGAATGCTTTGAGATAGGAAGTAATGCTGCAAATTTGTCTAGGGAGCAATATTTAAAGAGATGCGCTGGTCAAGGTGGCTGGCGACAAATTTAACATATCTTAGTTTCTTCACTATCGTTTCTTGAAATGTTAAGGTTTCTAGGTTCCATATATAACAAACATGCTATCGTGGTGCTGAATAAAAGAACCAATATATGGAGAAATTATACTCACAAGATGGAACAGGTGCTTAGTGCAAGGGAACGGTAATTTTAAGTCTCTCAGTCCTGAACAGAACTCCAGAGCTCCAGCCTAAAAGTTCTCGTGATAATACATTAAGCACCATTTCCTTCATGCAGGTATAATTTCTTCATTCAAATATCTATGGCATTGTGAATTTTCAAACAGACTTGATATATATTTTTGTCAATTGTCATGACAGTTTAGCAGCAAAGAGAATCGGAGATTATTCCTATAGGTTCAGGAACATTTCATAGCGAGGTCGGTCCTTCGAGATCTGTGCCCATAAAATGTTCTTTCCTTTCACTTAACCCTTCCCGCCCGGGCAGCATTTTAAGATGACACCGCGGCAGATGGGCAGGAGCCCGGGTGTCATTTTAAAATCCGTAAGATTGAAAGCCTATTAAGCGTGTTTTGAAAGCCGTGCGTCCGACGTATGTAAACACAGCTGGTCGGAGGCGACGCGCGCACCTCCGAAAGCAAGCAGACGTCGAAGCTTTGTTGTTGTGTGGTCTGCTGAGACAGATTTAGTGATGACAAGTGTCATATTGCTAACATCGCCTCGAAACTCTCTCCACGGAAATCGTCATCACAACTGAACCAGTTGACTTAGAGAGCTCTACTCAACGCCAGTCTAGAGATTGGAAACCGCAGTTCGTTTAGAGATGCGTGGGAATTTTCTAGCAGTTAAAATAACAAAGATACGGATGGCGGGTGCCCGACCCCGAAAGGGGTTGAAATAGGGGAGCTATCCCCCCGCCAAAGGCGGCTTTCTAGGGCCTTTCCTAGCTGATGCTGAGAGGATTGGGTTCTAGTCATGTGGTGATGGGCTGGTCTATCAGAGTGAGAACTGAGCGATCTCTGCCATACCCATAGCTTACTCTGACTGTTCCTTTAACTTATATATTTTCTAGATCTCAAGTGACGGCGTCTTTTCCGTGGATTGACCTCCCAATCTACCAAGATTGGAAGCCAAAGCATCACATTTTTCCCTTGCCCCTCAACTTTCTCTTCATAATTGCTGAGGGGCACAGGGCCCTGGGTGGGGCTTTGGTTTCCCGGGCGTTTCCGCGCCCTCCTCAGCTCCCCGCCATGGAGTGGCTTCGGTCACCCAGGCTTTATTGTGGTCGGCGGGGAGGGTTCTGTGGGGGCGCTCGGTTATGGCCTTGGAATTGCTCGGGGCCTTGGGGCTGTTCGGCCAGGCAGCTTGGGGAACAACAACAACAACAACAACAACAACAAAGATACGGTAGCCTAGGTGTAGACGTTTTTCGGCCATATCGCCAGATCTCAACAACGTCCTTAGGATAGCGAGCCCGGGCCAGAAAGGTTAAACATTAGGTTATTAAGTGTGCAGTTGGGTGTTAGTACATAATTAGATTGATATCCAGTATTCGATAAATGGATATATAAATGTAGTCATGTACTTAACCTTTAACTGTCTTGATGATGTAATGGTTAGAGTGTTTAAGATCTGTATGTGGTAACCCAGGTTTGAATACCACGAAGATCACATGGTTTCATGAATTTCATTGGGAGGTGTTTGGTGTTGGGAGTGAAATTTATTAGATTTTAGAATCTCAATAATAAATAAGGTGTAGTGGATAAAAAAAACGATTAAGGAACGATAAGCAGGAGTGGAGGTATGGAAGTGGAGGTAAAACAGAGAGTGTGTGAAGGAAGGAAGGTTTTCGGAGCAATGGGAAGTATGTGGAAGACGAGAAATCTCGGAGTGAAAGTAAAAAGTGCACTGTATCAAGGAATTGATGTGCCAACAGTGATGTATGGGGCTGAGACATGGGCTCTGAAGAAAAAGGAGAAAAGAGGGCTGGATGTGATGGAGATGAGCTGCTTGAGGAGTATGTGTGGAGTTACTCGTAGAGACAGATTGAGGAATGAAGAGATACGTAGGAGAGTGGGGCAGCAGGAACATTTGTCAGCCAGAGTGGACAGAAGGGTGCTGAGCTGGTATGGTCATGTTGAACGAATGGGAGATGAAAGGCTTACAAAGAGAATATGTGAGTCAGGTACAAGGGGAGATAGAAGGGCAGGAAGACCCCCATTGAGATGGAGAGACTGTGTAAGAAAGGCTTTGGATGATAGAGGAATGACTATAGATCAGGCAGGGGAAGTGGTGGTGGACAGGAGTGAATGGAGAATGCTTGTTGAGTGAACACGTGGTCATTTGGAGTAAGGGGTCGGGCGCAAGTTCGACTAGATAATAGTCCATCAGGCGCCTGGCTCGGGGGGACGATAAATATGAAGGGTGTACCTGGAAGTGTGGTGGGAGGGCTTGTGGCTTTGGCTCCGCTGCATGTCTGCCTGCCGAGATCGGAACCTCTCCGGGTGGTCAGGGGCCGGGGGAGTGCTGGAGCGACCTTGGTAACCCTGGTCTCTGGGTCTTCTCCTGGGTGACCTGGATGTGTGTGAGATTGTGTTTTTTTATCTGTTTATTTTTTGTTTTATGTTGTTTTTGTGTTTTCCCTGTTCTTGCTCTGTCTTGAGTCGGCTACCCCCAAAATGGGGATTGGGCCTGAGCATATAGATAGATAGATAGGATTAAAAAAAAAAAAAATATATATTTTTTTTTTTTTTTAACCCTTATCATTCTTGCATACTGCATAGTTAACCAGCTAAGTGCCAGCCAATTTTGACGGTGTGCTTCTGCCAGTGCCAGATTTTTTTTGTTATATTATTTGTTTTGGCTATATCTATCAAGTTGGGAGAGAAAGGAAGGATAATGGTAAAAAAAACACTCCCCTCGCCAGAAATCAGGTCCCCGATGGTCCCGAAAGTAGCTGAAAAGACACTATAGACTACAGAGACTTTTATGGTATCGGAATGTATGGGTGGGAGGGTGGTGGGAGGGTGGTTTTGGGGTTGGTGGGGGGAAGGTAGAAGGGTAATTGACTTGTGTTACACATATGCAGCCGATTGGTGAGGTAGTTTCGCCACCACAGATTTTTTTTGTTTTCCTTTTTTTTCCTTTCAACGCTGGAATTGGGTGGCGGGAGGTGGTTGGGGGTGTGGTGGAGGGAAGGCAGAAGGGTAAGAGATTTGTCACACAAATATGGAACCGATTGGTAAAATCGCTTCGCCGCCACAGATTTTCCTTTTTTTTCCTTTTGACGGGACCGACAGTCAGCGAGTGCGTGGGAGGAGGGATTTGGGATTTTGTGGTGGGTAGCCAAAAGGGTAAGGTACATGTGGTAAAAATATGAAAGTCATAGGTGCAGTCGTTTCGCTGCTACGATTTTTTTTCGGCGAAGACGTATATATACGTCCCTGGCACTGGGCGTGACAACACCCTAGGACGTATATATACGTCCCTGGCACTCAGCGGGTTTAATAACTTAAATTCAAGAATATCATCTGTTAATATATTACAGATACCCAGACTAAGATACAAAATTATCACAATCATTGCTCATGTAACTCCGGAATTAAGCTGCTTGGAAAATTAAACACGTCATCCTACTGAAATGGTTAGGTCTTTCAATACAATTTCTGTTCATAAATATAATTCTAATCAATAACAGATAATTATAATCGACTTAGGAAGGACCTGTTGATGAGAAAAAGTGAAAACTATTTCAATTAATCTTTAACCCTTCGCTGCGGGTGACGTTCTGGAATGTTTTGGCAAGTTACAGCAATTTGCAGGCTTTAAAAGTCTGTAAAAAATGTAAGAATCGAGTGTCAGTGGGTGGGAGCCTGAGGGGCCCACCTCCGACCCTCAGAGAACCAAGCGGCTCACTGAGCTAGGCTGTGTCTCGGGCGAGTCTCTCTCTGTCTCTCTCACCAGTGTAGCCAAGCAAGCGAGTGTTACATAATAGCGGGGTTCCCGCGTTTCACTGGGGCCACAGTGGGTGAACCAGACCACGTACACGGTCCGTTCTGGTGTCATTTTGAAGTTATTTTCGCCTAGTTTTCGGCAGAATACACTTCATTTAATGCAGATGCTTGATTTATCATTCAGGAGTGCCTGAATATGTCCTAAATAGCCCAAACATAGCCGCAGCCAAAGGGTTAAAAGTACCATTTTTGCAATACGAGTATGTGTTTGGGTGTTGTAAATAATGGCACAGTAGGATAGCATATCTCAGTACAAAATTGATCCCTTCACAAATTATCCATTATTGAAGTCATTCATATGTTATTATACTTTATTCTGATAAGTTTATACAACTAAGAAATATATATTGAAGATAGATATTTATAAACTTTAGTATTTTATACTATGAAGCCACTGATGATTTGTTTTATTTCAATCTGGAGGACTCAAGAAGTCAAAAGATGGTAAAATCATAATCTCCACAAGCTTCTTTCGTGTAGGTGAAGTGATTTAATCATCTTTAGTGTAATTTTACCGAAAATTAAGTCCATTAATTAGGGTTTCCCTAACCATACCCCACAATCGCTTGACTGAAAATGATGGACGAGTCATAAACATATGTATAATTTCAAAGCCCTGCCAAACTTTTTCCCCCAAAAGGATTAATGGGGAATTTTAGTATGTTATAATAGACATGTCTCTGCGTCAAAAGACACCAATAAAAGCTTTGGTAGGAATGTTTTCCCACTACCACCAAAAATCTGGGTTCTCCTACCAGCCTAACCTGTGTGTGCTACCAACCATTATCGATCCAAACCTGGGGAACTAACATAAACAATGAAAAATAAGCTTAGGAGAGCACAGAGAGCAATGGGAAGAGCAATGCTAGGAATAACTTTAAAAAATAGGAAGAGAACATCATGGGTAAGAGAGCAAACCAATGTCAAGGATATTCTAAAAATGATAAAAGAGCAGAAGTGGAGATGGGCAGGACATGTAGCAAGAAGAGAGCAATATGTGGAGTAAACACTTAGAGGCTGACCTTTAACCCCCCTCATTCACCTTGAATAAGAGATTGTGTTTCTGGCATTATACCATTTTAATACCAATGGAAATACTAAGACTCGATGAAAAATTCGTTATTCTACGTGCGCGCACTCGCGATTATATTAAACAAAAATTGTAGATTCATTCAAATTTCAAGCAATTTGTTTATGGCGTATCCTACAATCATCACCTACAACTCACCTTGCTCGCTTTCCCATATTGAATAAGACAAGGTGCTGAAAAATATAAATAATATATATATACAGGTATATATATATATAAGTTTTTGGAATAATATTCAACCTTAAATTTCCAAAACATCCGAGTATCAGCCATTTTGAGCACGCTAGTATACTCCAGTATACTCCCACATATAGTGTATGCAAGGGGAACGAAGCAGAGCAATAATTAAATTACTAGATACACTTTGAAGTAGTACTGTGGGAAATAACGTTTGAAATATTTTTGTGAAAACAAGGTGACCTATGAAATCTTCCATAGTTACACCTTTTAGGCCCGTGCATTTTCTCTGTGTAAGCTCAAGGAAAACGATGTTTTGGCTTATATTTGATGGTAGAATATGAGTTTTCCTCTTTTTTTTTCAGATATATGCACATATATTGGATTGAGTGGGGGGGGGGGGGGGAATGCCCTATGGGTTTTTATGCCCTCTTATGCTAGTCTTCTATGTTTAGATAAGCATTTTAGACTATTTTAGAAAACAAAAATGGCCAAAAAAAGGTCAGCCTCCCCTTAGCTGACTTGACCCCCAAAGAAGGGAAGTGAAACTTGTGCAAAAGGAGAAAAGACAAGAGATGGAGCGAGGACATAGACAAAAACTGCAGTGGTAACATGACAATGACTGGCAAAGCCTCGGACGTCATGGGAAAGGTTAAGGGAGGCCTTTGTCTAGCAGTGGACTCCTGTTGGCTGATGATATTGATATAATTGGTTAAGTTGTTCCAAATTTTGTTTGTATTTCTATGGGCTTCTTAACATCTGGTAGACTTTACAAAATAACTAAATTGCAGAGCAGGGCAAACATAAAGAGAAGTATGGCATTATGTGCTTGGTCAGCTCAGTCTTACTCTTAAACTGTTCAGCATGATAATGCCATGTTCATTTTATAATAGCTGATAATATGACTATTCTTGAGATTACGGGTTCTGGACAAGATATGTCAAATATATCAAACCATCTGCTCCCGTCTACACATAACACCTCAAACCAAATCTGCCACATTTCTTCCATAAGAAGCCAGGAACCACAGCCCATGCCCTCCAGGACCCAGGACCACCATCAACATCAAGTCAGAAAACGGGACTCAACCACCCCAGAATACACGTCCCCAGGAACAGCTCTCATAGAAAATGAAGAGTGTGGGAATTCCAGGGAGAGCTCCTACAACCACCAAAACCAACCAGTGACAATTCGTGACGCACCCGAGTGTATGCATATGAACTACCAAAACCCCCAGTGAGTACCAAACTAATAATGAAGAGAGTAATAGCATCGCAAGTAAACCAGCCCTTTTAGATTTAACTTATCCCCTCAGTACTAAATATGAAGAAAACCCCAACTCTAACCAAACCCCCAAAATTAACATCTCACTCCCAAATAACCATCAGGTCAAACCTAGGGCAAATAAGAAGACCAAAACTCCCCAAACATCATCCTCGAACAAGTAACACAGACAAACAAATATTAGTGCAACTCCTTCCATCCCTAAACTCAAAATCAGGGTATCACACACACCCCAATTTCCCTGAGATCAAAGCCCCCTTGTGCCGACCAAAAAGGAGTTACTACCTGCACTGAACAAGGTTAAAGCAAGTAATCAGCCTACTGGCTTACTTCCAATTTTGAAGTACGAGATCGGGATCCCTAAGTTAGAAAGGGATCAGTCAGGTGAAGCCTCTAGTGAAGAACTTCCTGTGCTACTAACAAGTTTTCAACATCCGGTAATTCGGAGATTTACAAGTACACATGCAGGAAGTTCCAAAATCTCAAGTGGATCTAGTAGCTTGGATGCTGATCGAGATGCTAGATTAGTATCCCTGTACCAAACCGATACTCGTAATAAATCTCGAGTTAAATCATCATCCCAGTTCAGTGTAGACAGTATTTGAGAGTGTTGTGTGGAGAGAAAGAAGGACCAAGATAGAGCCAGGCACATCAATTTGTTTGGGCCTGAACCTAGTGAGTGCGTGTGAAACCTCCGGGTCCCTGTGATCAACCGTTAGACAACTTGGACTAGTGAAACGTGCTCGCCAAACACTCTACCAGGGCCTTTCCTCTACCTAAACCTTTAAGTGTTCTTTTGTTTCTTAATGGTAACGATGATTGCAATTAAGGTTTAACTTGGTATGTTGAGGTTCATAGTTTAACGTAAGAATCAAAGATTGTCCATTCTTCCCTATTTACTTATTATCCGTTGCTCTGTTAAGGGAGAACAATATTATTTCACATCTATCGTGGGGTAAATATTTATATACTTCTTCGAACACAGTCTCCTGCATTCTTTTTGTGGAATTATATGTATGTTGTCCAGGAATAAATACATGCAATTACACATAAAAACAAGTGAACGCTTATTCAGACCTAGTTTTTATGCTATTTTTATCATCTGGGTACCTCACTATCATAGATAGTTTATTCACAGAGTATTTCTCCTCAGTCACATATTTATGACAATTAATATAACCACGCTCTATGAAGCACAATTCCTATGTGTACCTTTTGAGATATTCTAACTCTATGTTTATTCAAGTTGCATTAACTTATTATTCGCTTTGAAGTTCAGTCACGCATACATGACTAATATCTAATTCTTATATATACATGAATTTATCTTAATAACTCTAAGAGTAATAATTATGAAGAGTTGTATCTCTAGATCAAGTTACCATAACTTATTATTCGTTTTGAGCTCAAGTAGTGTCTTAATTTACATACCTTCAGTACCACGTGTATGCTGTCGCAGTAACTATTATTTTCTTTCAGGACATTACTTATTGTGAATGAGACTTATTCTCTCTGTGTATTATTATTTATATGTTCTATCTGTAACATTATTATTATTTATATGAATGCTATCCATATATTATTTTCCAACACCATATCGAGAATGTATCCTAGCTGTTAAGGAATAAACTTGTGAACCAAGACTTGTGTATTTAGTGTCCATTGATTATTACTTGAGGTAAGTTATAGAGCTAAGGCTAGTTGTTTCCCAGCGGAGAGGAACCCAAGTTGTTGAATAGAGCTGATTCCTAAGGTGGAACTCTCAATCAGATTATCTCAAGTTTTATTATAACGTGGCATAACAATTCTATTAAGCTTAGGAAGGATCTTCAGGCTTTATAGCATTTGACTTTTAAAGATTCTCTCTAAACTACCTATAGCCGTCTAATGATAGTCATACTCTAATTTAATAGGCCCCATCATGATATTGTCTGTACACTTTAGATTTAGAACGATGGTTTTCATTTTATTCTGGCTAACATTAGATGATTTTTTTCAGGTGAAAAAATTACATCTAATAATCAAAGGGGGTAAAACGATCTCAAACCAGGTAAACCTCCCAGCGAGCCATCCTCCTATAGGCCCATCTTCTTTCTACCAACTATCTCGTAAGTACTCTGAAGATTCATCCATCCTCCATAGAATCAACTCCGACATCCCCCTCTAAATTTCCTAACACGGCTTTCGGCCTAAGCACTCCACCACAACACTATACACCACGCTAACTTAACATATACTAGATGGCTTCAACCCTAAGCACTCCACCACAACACTATACACCACGCTAACTTAATATATACTAGATGGCTTCAACCCTAAGCACTCCACCACAACACTATACACCACGTTAACTTAACATATACTAGATGGCTTCAACCCTAAGCACTCCACCACAACACTATACACCACGCTAACTTAACATATACTAGATGGCTTCAACCCTAAGCACTCCACCACAACACTATACACCACTCTAACTTAACATATGCTAGATGGCTTCAACCCTAAGCACTCCACCACAACACTATACACCACGCTAACTTAACATATGCTAGATGGCTTCAACCCTAAGCACTCAACCACAACACTATACACCACGCTAACTTAACATATACTAGATGGCTTCAACCCTAAGCACTCCACCACAACACCATACACCACGCTAACTTAACATATACTAGATGGCTTCAACCCTAAGCACTCCACCACAACACTATACACCACGCTAACTTAACATATGCTAGATGGCTTCAACCCTAAGCACTCCACCACAACACTATACACCACTCTAACTTAACATATGCTAGATGGCTTCAACCCTAAGCACTCCACCACAACACTATACACCACGCTAACTTAACATATACTAGATGGCTTCAACCCTAAGCACTCCACCACAACACTATACACCACTCTAACTTAACATATGCTAGATGGCTTCAACCCTAAGCACTCCACCACAACACTATACACCACGCTAACTTAACATATGCTAGATGGCTTCAACCCTAAGCACTCAACCACAACACTATACACCACGCTAACTTAACATATACTAGATGGCTTCAACCCTAAGCACTCCACCACAACACTATACACCACGCTAACTTAACATATGCTAGATGGCTTCAACCCTAAGCACTCCACCACAACACTATACACCATGCTAACTTAACATATACTAGATGGCTTCAACCCTAAGCACTCCACCACAACACTATACACCACTCTAACTTAACATATGCTAGATGGCTTCAACCCTAAGCACTGCACCACAACACTATACACCACGCTAACTTAACATATACTAGATGGCTTCAACCCTAAGCACTCCACCACAACACTATACACCACGCTAACTTAACATATACTAGATGGCTTCAACCCTAAGCACTCCACCACAACACCATACACCACGCTAACTTAACATATACTAGATGGCTTCAACCCTAAGCACTCCACCACAACACTATACACCACGCTAACTTAACATATACTAGATGGCTTCAACCCTAAGCACTCCACCACAACACCATACACCACACTAACTTAACATATACTAGATGGCTTCAACCCTAAGCACTCCACCACAACACTATACACCACGCTAACTTAACATATACTAGATGGCTTCAACCCTAAGCACTCCACCACAACACCATACACCACGCTAACTTAACATACACTAGATGGCTTCAACCGTAAGCACTCCACCACAACACTATACACCACGCTAACTTAACATATGCTAGATGGCTTCAACCCTAAGCACTCCACCACAACACTATACACCATGCTAACTTAACATATGCTAGATGGCTTCAACCCTAAGCACTCCACCACAACACTATACACCACGCTAACTTAACATATGCTAGATGGTTTCAACCCTAAGCACTCCACCACAACACTATACAATGTATACTATACAACTGTTTGGACACTTGATCCTCAGTGTTTTGGAGGACAAGCAACCTAGAAGGGTCACTAGATCTGTTGTTGCTTGATTTCCTTTGTACTCCTTTGTACTCCTTTGTACACCACGCTAACTTAACTTATACCAGATGGCTTCAACCCTAAGCACTCCACCACAACACTATACACCACACTTACTTAACATATACTAGATGGCTTCAACCCTAAGCACTCCACCACAACACTATACACCACGCTAGCTTAACATATACTAGATGGCTTCAACCCTAAGCACTCCACCACAACACCATACACCACGCTAACTTAACATATACTAGATGGCTTCAACCCTAAGCACTCCACCACAACACTATACACCACGCTAACTTAACATATACTAGATGGCTTCAACCCTAAGCACTCCACCACAACACCATACACCACGCTAACTTAACATATACTAGATGGCTTCAACCCACACCCGGCCGACCAGCCCCTGACGACCCCACAACATTACCTGGACCTCGGCCTGTTACTCTTTCTATTGAATTCTGCAACATTCGCGGACTTTCCTTCTAAATTTCACTCTGTTGAACACCATCTCTCCTCCTACAAACCTGATCTTCTCTTCCTCACTGAAACTCAGGTGTCTGTAGCAACATCCAGCAACCCCTTTTCTGTATCCTACTACTTTCTCTATCCTAGTTTCAAAGCCAAAGGCGGATGTTGTGCATATTCTCTTACTAAATATTTCTGTGCTGTCTATCTTTCCCCTAACTCTACCAACTTTTCCAAATTCTTTGGCTATCTAAACTCTACAGTGGAACACATTCTATCCATTTCTCCTTTCTCAGAAATCTCCATCTTAGGAGATTTCAACGTTCACCACCGCCAATGGCTCTCCTCTCATACTACTGATCCACCTGGTGAACAAGCCTACGTCTTTTCTATCATAAATGACCTAGAGTAGTTTGTTGAGCATCCCACCCGTATCCCGGATCGCATCGGAGATCGGCCCAACATTCTTGACTTGTTTCTAACTTCTAACCCTTCTTCTTATACTGTCAATGTTTTCTCTCCTTTGGGCTCCTCCGACCATAAACTTATCTCTGTCAACTGCCCTATCTCTCCAGTATGGCCACCCGATCCTCCTAGCCGGCGGCGCTTGTGGCACTTTGGCGCTGCCGACTGGGAGGCTCTCCGGCAGTACTTCTTTAGTTTTCCATGGAATGATTTCTGCTTCCGTGGCCGGGGACCCTCGGAGAGTGCTGAACGCATTACCGAGGTAATCCTATCGGGCATGGAAGCATACATTCCATTCTCTTTCTCTCAGACTAATGCTAAGAAATCTTGGTTTACTCACGCCTGTTCTACTGCTGTCCGCAATAAGGAGGAAGCATTCAAACGGTACCGACGCCTTAAAACTCAAGACTCTCATTCTTCCTATGTTTCTGCCCGGAATCAAGTAAAATCTGTTCTTCGACTTGCCAAACACTCTTTCATCAATAATAAATGCACTGAACAATCCAACTCTAGCTCTTCCCAAGCTTTCTGGCATCTAGCCAAAAACCTCTCCAACAATTTCTCTTCCTCGTCTTTCCCTCCCCTTTCCCATTCTGATGGCACAACCATCACTTCTTCCTCTGACAAAGCTAAACTCTTCGCTCAAACTTTTGCTAGAAACTCCACCTTGGATGATTCCGGTGCTATTCCTCCCTCTCCACCCTCCTCTCTCTTACTTATGCCTATTATCCTTTTCTCTTCTAAAGATGTACTTTCTACCCTCTCTGGGCTTAATACTAATAAGGCGTACGGTCCGGACGGTGTTCTTCCCGTTGTTCTCAAAAACTGTGCTTCCGTGCTGACTCCCTGCCTAGGCAAACTCTTTCGTCTCTGTCTATCCTCTAACGTCTTCCCTTCATGCTGGAAATTTGCTCACATTCAACCTGTCCCAAAGAAGGGTGACCGCTGTCAACCCTCCAACTATCGTCCAATTGCTCTCATCTCTTGTCTTTCTAAAGTTTTTGAAACTATTCTTGCTTCCAAATTTCTTAAGCATTTCTCTTCTCATAATCTGCTCTCAGATCGCCAGTATGGCTTCCTTAAGGGTCGCTCTACTGGTGATCTTCTTTCATATCTTACTAACTCTTGGTCATCCTCCTTTCGGGACTTCGGTGAGACTTTTTCTATTGCACTAGACATATCAAAAGCCTTTGATAGAGTCTGGCACAAATCTTTAATTTCTAAACTACCCTCCTTCGGTTTCTATCCCTCCATCTGTGCCTTTGTCTCTAATTTCCTTTCCGGCCGTTCCATAGCCGCGGTTGTGGACAGCCATTGTTTACTTCCTCACCCTATAAACTCCGGTGTTTCTCAGGGCTCTGTCCTATCTCCTATTCTTTTTTCTAATTTTTATAAATTATCTCCTCAACTGTACCTCAATTCCCATCCATTCATACGCAGACGACTCAACCTTACACTACTCCATTAGTTTTCAGAACGCCCCAGCCAGCAATCCCTCAACGACAAACGTAATGAAGCCATAGAACTCTTAAATTATGATCTAAATACTATCTCCAATTGGGGCAGAGAAAACCTTGTTACTTTTAATGCTTCCAAAACCCATTTTCTCCATCTATCTACCCGTAAGGAACTCCCAGCAGACTATCCCTTATTCTTCAACAATAACAAAATCAATCCTTCCTCTTCTCTCAATATTCTTGGTGTCTCCTTTTCTTCTGCTCTCAGTTGGAAGGACCATATTACGAGTCTTGCTAAGGCAGCCTCCAAGAAGCTGGGTGTGCTCAACCGCCTTAGGGAGTTCTTTTCCCATGCACAGCTTCTTGCTCTGTACAGGGGCATAGTGCGTCCTTGTATTGAGTATTGTTCATATGTGTGGGGAGGTTCCTCTCACACCACTCTCCTAGACAAAGTTGAAAAGAAGGTCTTTCGTATCATTAACTCCCGTCCACTCACCAACTCTTTGCAATCTCTCTCTCTCCGCCGCAATGTTGCATCTCTCTCGCTATTCTATCGCTACTATAATAATCAGTGTTCCTCAGAGCTTTCCCAGTGTATACCACCTCCTTTACGTAGGGCACGTGGTACCCGTCTTGCAACTCAATCCCACCCCTACTCTGTGCAACTCTCCAACCCAAGAGTGAAACGTTACTCTCAAACTTTCTTCTACTCAACAGCTGAGCTCTGGAACTCTCTCCCAGAATCAGTCTCTCCTTCTTACTATGACTTAAATTGCTTCAAAGTCAGTGTGTCCAGGCATTTTGGCTCGAACATCCCTTGATTTTGGCCCTGTCACTCTTTCAACTATGGGGGAGGCACTCGCTATAGGCAGTTCTGCCTTTTGCCTCCCTCAATCACATTTAAAAAAAAAAAAAAAAAAAATGGCTTCAATTAAGCTTGTACATTTTATGAACAAATTGCAAAAATAACTAACATACAAGATACCGTAATTCTTGGCAATTTTAATTTACCTGTGACTAAATTGGGCGATATGGTTACTTCACATTCGAGACACAGACTCTATGCCAATTTGCAAGAAAGTTAACTTTAAAAAAAAAAATCAATCTCTGACCCGTGGTAATATGTACTTGACCTTGTACTCGTAACAAAAGACTTGGTAGAGAGTTTGAATGTTGGTGATTAATTCAGTAACAGCGACCATTGTACGATAACTTTCAGTATAAAGCATATTAGCAAATGACAAAATAGAAGCATCGAGAAAGTTCCCATTATCAAAAAAGCAAACTTTCGTAAACGTAGAGCAATGTTTAACACGGGAAAGGCACTAGGACTCTTAACCCCTTGAGGATTATGAGGCACTTTGACAGGTTATTCTGGCTATTACTAGACAATTATATGAAGTAAAGGAGGGATCTGCGCGAGTCAAAAGGTTAATCGAGATCGACTTTACCCCTTTGATTGCTAGAGGTCTTTCCTAAGTTGTATAAAATAGTCTAATGATAGCCAAAAGTAAATGCCAAAATGCATCAGGATCCTCAGTGTTAAGAGGTTTTACTGGGCAAAGGCGCCGGGACTCTTAAGAGTTTAGGCATACAAAATTACTTTCAAAACAACCCACTGGCACTCAAAGCAAAGCAATATGTGATAAATTGAGATCTTTCCCCTCCATACCTCCTATCACTCCTCCACATGTGTTCCAACCCCTTTCCCCCTTCCCCTCCTTTTCCCCCTCCTCAATTATCTGTTATTTTCCCTATTATTCCCAATATTTATCAAGTATTTTCGTGCGAGACGGCTGGGAGAGAGGGAGGAGGATGGGGTAGTGTATTTCCGACCCTCTAAGCCAGTCTCAGACCTCCCCTTGTCTCACAGAACCATGCGAGACATGAGAGAGGGAGGATGTGCCTGTCTCGCCAGTCTGGGTCAGATTACGACCGTGTGGCTAAAGTATACGATTTTCACCAGCCAATTGCCGTTACCACTTGTTTTATTGCTTTTCAATGTTCATATGTTCATATTAGAAGATAAAATAGGTGCATATGGACAAATAGTTACGATATATGTTAAATATGACAATTTTTGTCAAGAACGAAGCAAATACCTTCTACTGGCGGGCATTTGAAGTACCATGGCTTCGCCGTTCTTGGGTTAAAGAAACTGACTGGAGCTTATTAAATTAATTTACAATAACGACATAAATACATTGTGGGAATTTTTAATGATCATATATTTAAAAGCGGTGCAAGACTGCATACCTTCGAAAAAAACGGAGCAAAGTCCATAATAATGATAAGCCTAAATGGTGGAATAAAGATAATTCGGACTGGTTGCATACGTAAAAGAACGCTCATGATTAATTAAAATCCTCACAAAATGACGAAGAACAGGTGAAATTCGTAGAACTATGACGCAAAGCCAAAAATGTAATTTAGCAAAGTAAACAGACCTTGGAGTTACATGTTTCAAATCAAAGTAAAACAAACCCGAAAGAATTCTATAGTTACATTAGAAAGACGAAAGTAATTACTTCAACTATTGAGTCGTTAGTCATGAAAATGGAGAATACACCAAAGACGAAGTACAAATGAGTAATGCCCTCAATGCCTTCTTTGCATCAGTTTTTACATAAGAAGTCGTTAGTGATATCCCTACAGCATCTCCGGTTCAGATAGATAATTCTGATGTTCTAAGCAGTATCAGCATTACAGAGAGAAAAGCAATGAATTTGTGTATAAAAACTCACGGTAAATAAATAGCCTGAACTAGATACAATCTTACCTATATTTCTTAAGGGGCTAGTGGCCGTTTTTTATTTTTATTTTTTTCTATTAATTCATGTATTTATTTTTTTATTTTTTTCCTCGATAGACCTCCAAGCTTAGAAAAACACCAGCTAGACCTCCCTTCAAGATAAATTTGTACAATTTTTGGTAGAAAAATGTCTCAGCCGATGGTCTATTTCTCCTAAAACTACAGGCTCGCTATCGCTCGCCAGATAAACATAGACACCTAAAAGGCACGAAAGGCCTTAATATTGATAACAAAATGGGGCGAAAGTTATTAAAATCGCCAAACTAAAGGGCCAAACATCTTAAAGTCTTAAAACTAATGGGGATAAACACGAGGGAGAAAGGGGTCTAGAAAACTGGCCCATCCCCCCTTAAGGAAGCTAAGTATGAGCTCTCCAAATCACTGACATTGCTCTTCGATAACTCTTTGCAGTCTGGTACTATGCCTGATCAGTGGAAGCTCGCCAATGTAACACCGATATTAAAAAAGGCAGCAAATCCTTACCTAGGAACTATCGTCCAATTAGCTTAACCTCAGTTGTCTGTAAAATGCTAGAAACGCTCATAAAAGACAGACTCGTAAATCACTTATAGGAAAACAACACACTTAATGACACTCAACATGGCTTTTGTAACAAACGCTCCTGCTTAAACAAACCTGTTAGACTTCTTCCATGATATGCTCAACCTTTATGAGGAGAGTAAAGCTGTAGATATTATATACCTTGATTTTCAAAAGGCCTTTGACAAAGTTTCACACAAACGGTTATGTATAAAACTAAAAGCGCATGGAATACAAGAGAGTGTGTTGAAATGGATAAAATATTGGCTCACTAACAAAATTCAAAGAGTAATCATAAACGGTAAGGCATCCAGATGGATCAATGTAAGTAGCAGGGTACACCAGGGATCGGTACTAGGGCCATTTCTCTTCCTAGTTTACATTAACGGCATAGATGAGTGTCTCACCTGTACAATCTCGAAGTTTACGGACGATACAAAATTTTGAAAATACCATACTTTCAAATGAACAAGTTGAAAATTTGCAACATAATCTAGATAAGTTGTCATGTCGGGCTCAAATTTGGCAAATGTGTTTCAATGCGGATAAATGTAAAGTACTCCATATTGGAAACCAAAATGAGAAAACAAACTATTCAATGAATGGCACCCAGCTTAAGAGTGTAGACAGAGAAACTGATTTGGGAGGAACAATATCGTGTAACTTAAAACCCAGTGGGCGGGTGCCCGACCCCGAAAGGGGTTGAAATAGGGGAGCTATCCCCCCGCCAAAGGCGGCTTTCTAGCGCCTTTCCTAGCTGATGCTGAGAGGATTGGGTTCTAGTCATGTGGTGATGGGCTGGTCTATCAGAGTGAGAACTGAGCGATCTCTGCCATACCCATAGCTTACTCTGACTGTTCCTTTAATTTATATATTTTCTAGATCTCAAGTGACTGCGTCTTTTCCGTGGATTGACCAAGATTGGAAGCCAAAGCGTCACACTTTTCCCTTTCCCTTATGAACTTTCTCTTCATAATTGCTGAGGGGCACAGGGCCATGGGTGGGGCTTTGGTTTCCCGGGCGTTTCCGCACCCTCCTCAGCCCCCCGCCATGGATGGCTTCGGTCACCCAGGCTTTATTGTGGTCGGCGGGGAGGGTTCTGTGGTGGCACTCGGTTATGGCCTTGGAATTGCTCGGGGCCTTGGGGCTGTTCGGCCAGGCAGCTTGGGGAACAACAACAACAACAACAACAACTTAAAACCCAGTCAACAATGTACAGAAGTTGGTAATGCCCCTTTCCCACATGTGCGACTTCATACGATTTTCGTCGCCAAGGACGTCGTAATCTTGTCAATTCGCAAGGAATGTGTGCGACGTCTACGATATTGACCGTTAAAATCCGTTGACAAGTTTACACCCGGCGACGACGTCGCCGATGGGTAAGACGTAATCGGCGACATAATGCGATGTCATCGGCAAATTGAGCGATGGTTCGCCGATGCCCTCGGCGAGAACTGTCACATTTGAATAAAATATTGCAAAATAATGCGAAGGATGAACGATTCCTCGGCGTATGTTCTGCGACGTCTTCGGCGAATTAAGCGATGGTTCGGCGAATACCTCGGCGAGATTATCCGAAAACTTTTTGCATATATTTCATGGCAAAAACATAAGAACATCAGAAAACAGGAGTCTGCAGAAAGCCGATCGGCCCACACAAGGCAGATCCCTGGCACACCCAACCCCAATTACAAGGCCTAATTATAGACCCAAATCACTAATGCCTTGAGGACTGACCTCACCAAAACGGTCAGAGATCGACACAAGGATACGGGGTCTGCAGAGCGCCGATTGGCCCACACCAAGCAGAACCCCCCTCATACCCAACCCAACTCGTCGAAAATGTACATATTTATCTTAAAATCGCCAAACTGATGGGCCGAACGTCATAAAATATGAAAACTAATGGGGTTAACCATGAGGAAGAAAGGGGACCAGAAAAACGACCCATCTCCCCAATTCGGATATTGGCAATGTCCGGCTTCGCCTGAGAAATGTTTCTATCAAATAATGTACAAATTTAGCTTGCTCTCAAAACAAAAAATATATACGTTGGCTCGCTACCGCTCACCAGGAAAATATTGAAACCTGGATGGGGGTAAACGTCTTAAAACAGTAGGCTGAACGGGGCCGAACGGATACAAGGCAAAGAGAGAGGGAGAGGAGATATAACAAAAAACAGCGAGGTGGGCTGAATGTTTGCGTTAAGGCCTAAAAATTGAGCCCACCTCGCCTTTTTTAGTTTTCTCCATTAGATGGTGGGGGGAAGGTAGAAGCGTAATTGACTCGTGTTACAAATATGAAGCCGATTGGTGAGATAGTTTCGCCACCACGGATTTTCCTTTTTTTTCCTTTTGTTCGTACGGTTACGCTGGAAGTGGGTGGTGGGAGGCGGTTGGGGATGTTGTGGGGGGAAGGCAGAAGGGTAAGGGACTTGTCACACAAATATGGAACCGATTGGTGCTGTCGTTTCGCCGCCACAGATTTTCTGTTGTTTTCCTTGTGAGACCGATAGTCAGCGAGTGGGTCGGAGGAGGGGGTTGTGTTGGTGGTGGCAAGAAGCCAGAAGGGTAAGGTACTGTCGCCGTCAAGAATTTCCTGGACACCCAACTCACAAGGAGTCATGATTTGTTTTGGTAACACTGTTGCCTCCCCCCCCCCCTTCTTCCCCATCCACCCCCTCTGTATGGTTTCTCATCCCTCTCCCTCTCATTCTCCTACGTCGTCTCCTACTGTAAGCTCCGCCCCCTCGCTTCGTCCACCAACACATCCCTCGCATTACTATCTCCGAAATATTAATTAATTATAACTGCTATGAGTTTTAGAAGCTTCTTTAAGGGGAGAATACACATTACTCTCTGTTTCGGGATTTTATACATTCGGCCCCATTCAGCCAAGTGTTTTAAGAAGTCTATCTAGGTGTAAACAAATTGTTGACGAGCAATACCGAGCTAGCATTGTATGAAGTAATTGTTGACGAGCAATACCGAGCTAGCATTGTATGAAGTAATTGTTGACGAGCAATACCGAGCTAGCATTGTATGAAGTAATTGTTGACGAGCAATACCGAGCTAGCATTGTATGAAGTAATTGTTGACGAGCAATACCGAGCTAGCATTGTATGAAGTAATTGTTGACGAGCAATACCGAGCTAGCATTGTATGAAGTAATTCGGCTTCGTTTGACATTCTTTACAAATATAGCCAGCTGTCTAAAAATATTCAAAGCTTCATGTTCTTATATTCACTAATTTGTGTTCACTGACGTCTGCCTCAGATACTACACTGATCGTTGAAAATACATAAAACACATTTCGTCAACAAATCTCACTATATGGCCAAGGGAATGCGATATTGGTATATTAAATCTGTTAACGAATACGAAACATTATACATTTCTACGTTTTAATAGTGTAAATATGATCCTAAAATATATAATGTAATCATGGTGCTGAATAATTACAATTATCAGTTGTGTGAGAGAGAGAGAGAGAGAGAGAGAGAGAGAGAGAGAGAGTCAGCATAATGGTGTGGATGTGCTGTGTGTGGAGTCCGGTGGTGGTGGAGAGGGAGGGGCTTACAGTTGCCCGACGAGGGAGAAAGAGGGGGAGGGACATGACTATAGAGTGGGTGGATGGGGAGTGGGGGGGGGGGGGAGGAAGGGGCAACACTGTTACCAAAACAAATCACCAGTCATCGTCTGATGGGTGTCCAGGAAACTATTGACGGCGACAGTACATGTGGTAGAAATATGAAAGCAATAGGTGCAGTCGTTTCGCTGCTACAATTTTTTTCTCGGCGAGTCCGTATATATACGGACCTGGCACTGGGCGTGACAAGACCCTAGTCCGTATATATACGGACCTGGCACTAAGGGGGATATAATGCTGGTTCGCTATCGCTTGCCAGGAAGATATCGATACTTGGATGGGGATAAACGTCTTAAACCAGTTGGCTGAATGGGGCTGAATGGATACAAACCAGAGAAAGAGAGAAAAGGAGAGCAAGAAAAAAAAAAAAAAAAGGTGAACCCCCCATGAGAGGTACTATTGTGGACATACGTCCTGCGACACCTGCCTGAGAGGGATCCGCGAATTGTGTTGGTAACATTGGTCCCCCCCCCCCCCCCGTCCCCCCACTCCATCCCCACTATACCACCCTCTCTCAGTCAAGCCCTCCCTTCCCACTCTACTTCTTTCGTTCTTGTTCACGTCTATAAGCCGTTCTTTATTTATCTCTCTCTCATCGAATCATTGAATTTTTATGTATGTTTTCCAAATCTTCTTCCTAAAATTATATATCATACCGTTACATACTTCATATATATTGGATAATTGCCATTGTATAGAAATCTAACAGAATATAAAGTTTGATAATCCATTCGAATTTCGAAGTTTATTAACAATATATGTTATTTAAGTCAAATACAACTGAGACTTTAATTTACTTTTGCATTATCATATTTCAATTCAGTTATAATTATCTAAGCCCATATATCCCACTGTTTGGAGTAAGCATGTATTTCACTGTCAAAGTGTATATATTATTGAATGAAATAATTGACACACACATAAAATGGGTTCCTATAATAATTTCATTGAATATTAAAATGTATAAATATATGGTTACGTGTGTATCCTCAATACTCGCCTGTCAACCCACCTCCCCCTTAACTACGGTAGCTCACACTAATCTATTCATATTTCGTAACTAGTCAACGCAAACACACGGCCACACACATTAATGTGACATTACATTACACAAACTTGCATGTTATTTTGTTACTTGAGGAGATTTGGCGTCTTTCAACTGCCTCAGCGAGCGCTGCTCTCTCCGAGTTTAACCCCTTCCGTATCGGGGTTGTGTTTTGTTTTATTACAGCTATATTTACACAATGTTGTGCAGATAAGCAAGGATCTGTGGTATTTAGAAGAATTCATTGAGCTAGTATGAAGCCTTTTAATGGTTACATTTCTTTCCTTAATTGAATAAACACTTATAAATTTAGCTATTCTCCATTCACTCGAACCATACATCTGGCCCCTAGTTGGTGTTTGTATCGACGCTCATGATTTCCCATCTTATCAATGCCGTAGCTCACTGGCCCAGAAGAGTCGCAGACCTGATAATGTCTGTATTATTATCTTTATTATTCTATATTCATTCATTATACTAGACACGTTTTAATAATGTTAATGATTACTTAACTATCTACAGTGATATCCAAATCTTAAGAGTCATGATATATTACATTAATACACATTTATCACATATATTGCATACCGTATACACAAGCGAAATAAAGAAATGATAAACCCCAAAAGTACGGTAAGTAAGAGACGAATATTGACTGACTTGGCCCATGTGTCTTAGCCCCAATCACAGGCCCTGCTTCACTTATTATTCACAATAATAATAAGATAGGCAGGGATAGTATTTCATATCTTGTTTGTGTTTACGGTATTATATCTGCGTTATTTATGTGTTTTCTGTAATAGTTCTTTGCTCTTAAGGTTTGGATATCACTCTAGATTATCACATTATTTGAATTAATTAAACTTATCTGTATTATTTTATATTTGTTCATTAAACTAGATAAGTCTTAGTAATTATAATTATAATGTTAATGTGATAAGTTATATCCAAACCTTAAGAGCTATAAAATATCACATAGAACACATATATAACGTAGATATCATGCAGTAAACACAAACAAGGGAACATAATGTTGTGACTGCCTATTTAAATGTGTAAATGTGTGGTAGAGGTATTAAGTGTTCAATACAGAGCTAAACTGTTTCGAGTTTGACTATTTCCTCCGTCAGGAGGAGGATATTCTTTGGTTTACCTTGCAACACCATTTACCCCTTGAGATTCATGACGCATTTTGACAGTTTATTGTGGCCCTTTTTCGACGATTTTATACAGCGTAAGAAGAACTTTTGGGATGTAGGATAAACTATAATTTGTTAACAGTGATTAAATTATAGAAATATTTCTCTATATATATTAATCACGATTGAAGTAGCTTAAATGATGCAGGACAAGCTATCACATGTATTATTATGATAGTTACAGACACAAATACTTTTAATAAATTGACAAGTAGAATCTTTGTCATCTTTATAATATTATGCCTTCATTTACTACCATTTCACACACACATTTGTTTTCACTCACACCATCACCTCCATTAGTTATAATTGTGACACAAGGTTACATTGTTTCTGTTGTAACTGTTCATACATTACTTCCAATTATGTGTTTTAATTAAGTGCACGTCCGTAATTTGTTAACAAATAACCTATAACTCAAACAATATCTACACTGCGTCATATTATTGTAATAATCAATTTTGAAACAAACTGCCTGGGGAATTTAGTATATGGTGAAACCACAACAAACACTTCGGCTTAGGACTCTAAAACGTTTTTGTTTTCTCTCTCTCCTAAGTACCGTAAATAAAGCCCAGAGCAAAGAAGTGATTTTATATATTTCATACAATTATTTTATTTTTATTTTATTTTTCGAATTATTTTTTTTATCTTGGTATACAACAGGTTCGGCCCTACATGGACACTCTTCACGTATAAGCTATATACGAACACGTGAACATTGTATATATCTATCTATATCAATTAATGCACGTGGAAGAAAGAAAATGGTACCGGTATTTCATAATATGTAACCAACCCTCGCATTTACTTTTCAAAGCATGAATTTGAGAAATATTGGATTGAAAAATATATTCAGCAAATTGATGGTGTATACAGCTAATACTGTAGCTACAAACAAAATCAATATAATAATATTTAGGACAAAAACAGTGTACAAATAAAATTAATGCCACCGTATATAAATAAGGCTATAACAATAGTGCTCTCAGTTTAATGACGTGTTGCATAGGAAACCAAAAACTTTACCGGTAATCTTATTGTTGGACAAGACGATAATCAAACGCAAAACATTACCGCTGCGTGTTTAACAATACTTCTACCACTCTAGTGTAAATCTAATCTCTTTGGAGGACAGCCTAATTGTATTATCATTAAAATAAATAGGCCTAATAATTCAATGTTTTACTGTATGATCTGTTTGACCCAATAGCAATTTTGTTGAAACGCCTATTAAATAATTGGACATTACATATTTAAAGTAATAAAGGGACAACAATAATCTTATTTACATTAGGTGAATTCCCACTGTTTCAGTATTTACAAGATTCCTTATCCATTACATTTATATCCTACTTCATGAATCATTATGTTGTTGGTTTTTTGTATTAGTTTCTTTGGTTGGTGTTTTATTATAATGGTATGGGCAGGAATCTCCCCATCCAATTAACGCTACGATTATGAGGTTTAACTCATTCAGTACCGGTGATATTGTTTTCATCATAATATTATTCTGGCAAATATTAGACGATTGTATTAAGCTAAAGAAGGGCGTCTACTATTTGAAATGCTACATACTATCGCAAATAACACCATAGCTACCAAAGCCCCTTTCTTATCTACATATAATAGTCTGAATATAGTTATAGTGAAATATATATGAGATGTCCTCGGTACCAAAAGGGCTACTAAAATGTCTCTATTTATGGCCTAGCTAAGATTCACCAAGGTCCTCTGCTCTATGATATATAAATTCACCTGCAGCGGAACGATATCCCTTAAGCTACTTCACACGTGATTAATATAGATATAGAAATATTAGTTCTATAAATTTGTCATGTTTAAGGAATTATGGTCCGTTTTGTCTTACGAATTTCCACCGCCTTTATGTTCCACTTACTAATTCGTGTCAACTGTCATATTTAACATAGCCTACCAACATGTCATACCATATATTGGCAATTTGCCTCAACGTTATGATGAAACAGAGTCGAAATTAATTTCGTGTAAATTTACATACATGCAATCCAAAAATATATTTGACTGAACTGCACTTCTGTATTTGTTTATGGTAATCGAAGGGACAAGAAGAACCAGACCCACTCTCATGGGTCCATCTATCCACTCGGAAGGAGGGAGAACCGTAGCACTTCCTTCACCACTTACAGGTGGCCTCTCCCAACACTTTAATCTCACCCTCTCCAGTGAATGGAGTATAGTTATTTATTAACATTATTATTCAGTAAAAGAAGGAAGTTTAACAGTTTAACGTCTTTATACCATCTCAATTAACCCTTCTTAATACCACAGATCCTTCTTTAGCTGCATGCAATAGCTTAAATATAGCTAAATAAAAAATAAACGGAACCCTGGTACGGAAGGGGTTAATCTCGAAGGGAGCAGCGCTCGCTGAGGCAGTTGAAAGACGCCAAATCTCCTCAAGTAAGAAAATAACATGCAAGTTTGTGTAATGTGTAATGTTACATTAATGTGTGTGGCCGTGTGTTTGCGTTGACTAATTACGAAATATGAATAGATTAGTGTGAGCTACCATAGTTGAGAGGGAGGTGGGTTGACAGGTGAATACTGTATTGAGAATACATACGTAACCATATATTTTTTAACTTTTAATATTCAATGCATTGAATCAAGGTACCCATTTTATGAGTGGGTCAATGATTTTGTTTAATAGTATTGTATTTATACAGTAAAACACAAATACATGCCTACTCCAGATATTGGGATATATGGGCTTAATTAATCATAACTTAATTGAACTATGAGAATGTAAAAGTATATTAAAGTCTCAATTGTATCTGACTTAGATAACATTATATCGTTAGTATGCTTACATATTCGAATTGATCATAACACCTTATATTGAGCTAGGTTGATAATAATTGGCAAATGTGAACATGAGCTACGTAACCTATTGTTATTTTAACGATATATTATTTCATTCTAGGAAGAAGATTTGGAAAGCATGCATAAAAATACATAGATACGATGATAGAGGGAGAAATGAGAGAAATGAAGGAGAGATAGCTTATCGTGATATTTATCATCCTATGGTTATAGTCACAGTGGTGGAAACAATCCAGGGGGAGGGGATTACAGACGTGAAACAGGAAAGAAAGAGGAATGGAGGGTTTGGCTGAGAGGGGGTAGTAGAGAGGGGAAGGAGTGCGGGCGGGGGGTGTATCAATGTTACCAATACAATTCGCGATTCTCTGCCGGGCAGGTGTATCAGGACTTATGTCCACAATAGTACATAGAAAAAAGGGTTGACAGGTTCACTATAGGCCTAATCATTTTTTTTTACCCACCTCGCCGAAGGTGCTCTTTGGCCTCGGCAGGTGTGTCTTGACCATTCCACGACGTCGCAAGGCCCTTCGCATGCCTTCTGCTGCCTCGTGCAGTGTACCCCTGGCGGGTACGGCCTCGGCGAGTATTAATCCGCACGGCGGCGATTAATCGACGAGGAAATCGCCGGTGATTATTGGGCATCGGCGATGTTCTTGGAACATCTGGGATCATTGGCGGGCCAGCGTGCGACGTTTTGGAACATTTTGACATATTTGTTCGTGCGACACCTTCGCCGACGTCGTCGATGATCCCTGAGGGCCTCGCGGATCATTCTGCAATGATCGACGATGCTTGCAAGGGCAACGAACCCTCGTGAGTCCTCGTCCCAAATTTTAAACAAACCGAACATTTGCGACGACCCGCGAGGGTCCACGCGAGGCCGGGCGAAGCATGCGATTATGATGCGAGGGTATACGTTTATTGTCCGACATGTCACGAATATGGGTGTCGCCGGTGAAGATCGTAAGAAATCGCACATATGGGGAAGGGGCATAAGAAGGCAAACATAATAATTGACTTCATAAGTAGGTCATTTGAACATTAATCCAAAGATGTAATCCTAACTCTTTACAGTTCGTTAGTCCGCCCTCTTCTGGAGTATTGCGTTCAATCCTAATGCCATTACTACCAAAAATATATAGACAAGCTAGAACGAGTTCAATCTAGAATTACCAAAATTATCCCTAGCCTAAAGAACAAACCATACGAGGAGCATCTTAGAAATTTAAATGTTTCCTTTAATCCAGAGCAGATTAAGAGGCAACTTAATTCAAGTGTTCAAAATCATCAAAGAGATCGACAATATGAACTGTAATAAGTGCTTCTCTACCGACCAATCTAATTACACGCGGGGAAACGATTACATAATTATTGGCAAATCTTTTAATTCACACGAGTCTAAGAATTTCTTCTTCAATCGAGTTGTTAACTTACGGAATGGGCTTCCTCGAGATGCTATAGACTGCAGCACCATTGATTATTTTAAACTTCGCGTAGACAAACACCTCACCTCAGATCCGCGATTGTAAATAAGTAACTATTTTTTTCCCCTTTGATTCATCAATGATTATTGCGTTTATGAATAATTAAGATGTTACTCTCTTTTTCCCAGACACACGAAAGATCACTTATAACTGTGGTATGTTACTAGCCCAACTGTCCCCTACTACCATCTTGCCACATCCTGCCACAGACATTGGTCCCAGGGCAGTACTTCTGTATTCAATTTTGCCTTACCCACTCTAAGCCACTGTTTGGACATTTTGATCATCAGTGTTTTAGAGAACAAGCAGCCTAGAGGGGTCGCTAGACCTAATGTTGCTTGATTTCCTTTGTACTCCTTTGTATACCTTCCCGCACAGTTATGGCAGCCATAGACATCAGCAAGGCCTTAGACAATATACCCTGACATACACTCACACAAAAAATACTAAACACTACTCTACACAACAATGACAATAAATGGCTAACACACTTTATCTCTGGCTGACATGGACATGTCACCTACAACAACCATCTATCCAAAACACATACACTACCATCACCAACACTTTTTAACCTTTTCATTCACGATCTTCCACAACCAAACCCAGCACATGAAACACATATCCTCTCATATGCAGACGACTTCACCCTCACAACACCCCCAAATCGAACAAGAAACAAGCCACTTACAATATTACCTCCGACAACTGGAACAATGTTTCCTACAAAACTGCAGGACAGTTTCACCCCAAAAAGTCTTCCATCACTTTGCTTACCCCAGACAACATGTCACGCTACTCAATGAACCACTTCCCCTCAATTGAGCCCCTAAATTACTTGGCATAACTTACAACACACACATGACATTTACTTCACACACAAAAAACACAAACGCCAGAGCCTTGCAAAAACTAAAAGCCCTCAGAACTCTCATAGTCAAGGACCTTGGCCAACTAAAAGAAACACGGTCCATACTTTATAAACAGTACATCCTCACAATCATGCCCTATGCTTCCCAAGCCTGGTCACCTTGCAGGACCTTAACCACAAACATGAAGAAACTACTAACCAATCAGAATATAGCCCTCAAAATCATAACAGGATGCACACAAAGCACATACACAAATCACATACATGCAGAGACACAGATTCTCGTCATGAAGATCCATTTAGACATTATAGGAAAACAGTCCCACTCTTCAGCCCACGACCCACTTTACCCAACCACTCCCCAACACATGACCCACCCCCACCTTGAGACATGAAACAAACACCTGCCCAATATTTCAACCACAATGCATCAACTCCCACCCACACCTCCAAACACAAACACACACAAGCACATACACACACATCTTACCCAACAAACCATCAACAACAGACCACACAACACAATCCTAAACTCTCCATCTCCATTGTTTAATCCATCGTGTTCGTAAACACGCTTCCCAGAGAAATCCGATCATACTTGCACGCATCAGGACTGAGGGCCGGACATAACCAGTCATTAAAAGATTACAAACACCGAATTATTCCAACTCAAGACCCTTACAATTCGAAACCCATTAACGCCGTCAGACAGTACACTAGCACCATACGGCTGGGAGAGTATAGATAGCAGAGAGGGGGTGTTGTAGATAGAGGAAGCTGTTTGAATGGCTTTGGTATGTGTTAATAGTCTGTATACGCTGTCGAGGTGTCCCCCGACTGGGTGCGAACATGATATACATGCTATGACGTACTACCACACCCACTAAATGTCCGCCATGGCTGGGATCGAACCCAGGTCAAGCAGATTCACACGTGAGCGTGCTCTCCACTCAACTGCCGCGGCTCTACCCTTCTTGTCTCCGCTGACAACACAAAACACTAAATATTCCACTGTCAAACACTTGCCCAGCACAGATATATCTTCAACAACACTTCACTCAGAGATTTTTGAACCCACCCGAGGGTGGTGGCGGATTACCTGGACGCCGCTGGATTCCCATGATAGGGAATCTTGGGGCTACCACAACAACAACAACAACAAGGTATCTGAATAAGCCATTTCACTTCAATAGGTCCTTCATAAACTGAGATAAATAGTGTAATGACAACTGTAATGTAATTTCAGAAAGGCGTCATCTTACTAAAAGGGTTAAATACTACTGGCGTTAATGAATTTGTTTGACTTCATTTATATTACATAATACCTATATTGTTAACTTTACGATACTACATGGATTACTGTTCGTTCATAAATAAACACTAGGTTCTTTAGTCTCAATTCAAATTGACATGGACAACATCGTTTCTATGTGTTTAAGTTCTCAAGAGATGGGACCTTAATCTTTTCAGCACGATGACTTAACTATAGTCTGCCTTATTTTAGTTACCATTAAACTATTTTTTAGCTTTTGATCTAACTTTAGGACTCAACTGGGTAAATGATATCTCAATACACCGTCTATATAATATAGGATATTCTTAAGCTGCATACAATCGTCTAATGGTCCCCAGAATAATACGAAAATTACGTCAACTTGCTGGATGATTGTGTAATACATAATATTTGATTATGAAAAGTAATTCCCAACCTTAACACTATCTTGTAGAGCCAGAATGGAAGACAACAAGAAATATAATGTTACTTAAGCCTATACGGACATGACAGGTATCGACTCTCGCAAGACCAGGATGGCTCCCCTCCCTGGCTTCCTCCACCTTTTCTCCGAGCGGTAGCCTATATAAGCCACACCCTGTACGCAACAATGAAGCAACTTGGTTGAGCCCAAGAACTTTCAGTCTTCTACTGTACTTCACACTTCTCCGCTTGTTATAACTCTGTCCAATTGCTCTTCTGTCCTACTCCTGGTCTGACCCGTCACACTTATTAGCTTGTTCTTCCTGTCCAATTACTCTTCTCTCTTACTTTACTCCCGCCATCTGGTTTGGGACCAGTCACACCTGAAGAGAACTCTAGAGAGTCTAAACCTGTCAGGTCTGTATAACGATAACAAATGTTTTCTGGCATGTGGATTTAACTTGTCCTTCAAACATTCATGGTACTGGTACTGTGAATGTGTGTACCCACAATCGGCAATAATAGTAGCGAAAGAGTTACTTGAGGTAGTTTTAATTCCCATGACTACGGGATGTTTCTCATTAACCCCGTAGTATCACCTAAAAAATCAAATTAGATAGATTTCTTCATAGTGAAAGGGTTAATTACAGCGAAATCACATTTACATTTGTTCCGGTATTTTGTTTTTGTTTTTGTTTTTTGTACGTATTTTATTTTTTTAGGTATTCTGATCTGTCAGATTCTGACTCACTAATATGTAATAAGTTCTCCACCTCACCTACAACAGCTTACCTTCAGTCTAGTTGCTGGTATCTATAAAAATAAGCCCCGACATATTGACATACAATGAGATGCAGGAATCAGCACCCTTGTGACTCAACTTTTATAACAAACTCATCTGACGTCTTCGGCTTATTACGATAATTTGTTTAATTAATATTGAGAGTTTTGATTGCTTTTGCCGTTTTGAAAAAATATATTTTGGTATGTCCCCTACATTAGAAAATGTATATACAATATATACTTCACCCTCAGACCCCCTAAAGTTAAAAAAAAAAAAAAAAACAAAAAAACAGACCACTTCAATCAAAATGTGTACATTTTCGATTGAATAATGCCCCGGTCAAAGGCTGGTTTCTTCTAAATAGCATGCTCGCTATCGCTTGCCAAGAAGACAAAATATCAGATTGGGGTGCAGCGTCTTAAAACCTCAAAACTAATGTAGTGAAATTGGGAGGGTAAACAAAAATATATATACATTTATAAAACTTTGCAGTCACCCCAGACAGGGTTTATTGATGGGACAATAACTGTGTTCTATATCACCACAATAAACTGTTAACCCGGGTGTTACTAAAAGCGGGTTTACACGAGCGTTTATGCCACAATATTTACCCAACTCGGATCTGGCAGCTTCCTATTTATACGGTTTTAAGAATTCCGTCACCTAAATGGGCCGCTTTTTTAGACCTCCTTCTCCCTCATGTTTAGCTCAATTAGTTTTCAGATTTAAAGATTTTTGACCCATTAGTTTATCGATTTTAAGACCTCTCGATATATCGCCCCATTTTGTTGTCAATATTTAGACCTTTCGTGCTATTTAGGTGTCGATTTTTTCCCTGGCGAACGATAGTGAACCTGTAATGTTGGAAGAATCGGCCTTTGGCCGGGACATTTTTCTAGCGAAAAATTTATAAATTACTCTAGAAGAGAGATCTAATGGATGTTTTTGTTTAATTTGATGGAGGTCTAGGGAGGAAACTAGAAAACAAATGAATACATGCAAAAATCGCCCAAAAAGTGAACCATCCCCCCTTAACCCGGCAAGTGCTGAAACACTAATAAGAGTTTTACCGCTGCGCTGCGGAACCCCTTATATAATCCCGGTTTTTGAACGCGTACCAAAACCGGGGTCTTACAGCCAGGCGGCTACAAATTGGTGTAGTATGACTTGGCACTCCTCGATACCACCACCCCCCACAGGCAAGCGGTAAACACGCACGCACGTACACACGCATTGGAGCCTTCACCACCCTCACGCTCTCGCCCTGATGACACAACCAGCCCTCCTTCTGGTGGTGTTAGCAGCCGTGGATGGCAGAGAGTGACTGCCAAAGACCCTAGCTACCATTACTACGGAACTAGTAGGTACGAGGACGAGGAACCTGCACGTAAAACACGTGCAAGCAAGGGCAGTGCACAGAGTCATTGTCTTTCTGGGACACTGCCAACACCACCCAGGCAACTGCTACCACCACTACCACCACCACTGCCACCAACGCAGGAGGTCGTCTTTGGGCTGCAGGACCTGCGGGGGCCACTGGGAAGACAGGGAAGGCATGGGTAAAAAATCTTTTACCTCAGCCACTACCACCATGCCACCACCACCAGACACCCCTGCCGCCTCTGCCGGCCCTTCTGCCCCTGCCACTGCCCCTGGCCGTGCCCCTGCTCCTGCCAAAGGGAAGAAAGGGACGAAGGGCAAGGCGACAGGGACCACCATAATATTGCCATCCAGGACCTCTGCTGGCCCTGCCGACGCTGCCCCTGCCGGCCCTTCTGTCCCTGCCACTGGCCCTGCCCCTGGCCATGCCAAAGGGAAGAAAGGGACAAAGGGCAAGGCGACAACGGCGACAGGGACAACAATAATTGAAGATACAGCTGGCAGACCTTGGCTTGCCAGCGACTCACAGACACAACTTACCTCCCTCCCTCCCTCCCTCCCACGGTCCACCCACCAACCACACCTCTCCCATATCCTCCGTTCCCGCCTGTAAACTCTCATAATTCGCTTATATGTCGCATATTTGGTCTATATGCGGCATATTCCTTGGTATATGGGTGGCCGACATAGGTACACTTACTTTATATAGCATGAGAGTGCTGAAAATACGATATTATATACGTGATATTTCAGCCAGCATACCCTTTACTCTTCATACCTTCCCGCCTAAACTGTGTTCCCGCCTTTAAACTCATTCAGAATTCGCTTATATGTCGCATATTTGTTCTATACGCGGCATATTGCTTGGTATATGGGTGGCCTACATACGTACACATATGTACACATACTCTACATAGCATAACAGTGCTCAAAATAGGATAAATACGCGGAATTATGCTCTAACTCACCCTCTCCTCCTACCCCCTGGGCGCGTGAATATTCACCCGGGTAATCTTGCCGCCCGATGACAATCTGGCCGTGCGATGCCATTCGCTCCACTTTTTTCAACTATGGACCACCCCCCCACCCCCCTCAGAAATGTGTTGTGGGGTCAAATATATATGGCTCAATGCGCGCGAACATTCCCTACACGTTGATGTACTTTTCATCGATATTTGCAAGGGGCTTCCAAATCGTCATACCTCCGCACAGGGATGCCTGTATACTATAGAGGCTGCGCAGCGGAGAGGTTAATGTACGATCGGGGGTATTAAGTGTTGTCATAGATTCCAGTAGTTTTCGCTTAAGAAGTGTTATTGGTATCTTTATAGTTACTGGGAAAAGTGCTTATCCCTCAGAGTATTAGTCAGTGTCCGAAACTTTGTGAAATATCTGACAACACTTATTAACCTCGACTGTACCTCCAACCAAGCTGCTGATATTATTGTAAACTAATCTCAAGATGTTGCCAGAAAAATGTTGTACATCAAAAGTTGCTGAAAAACAAGCCCTCGTTTAAATCCGCCTTTACTATCTAGTGTGTCTTGTAGTTCAGCGGTTGTGTGGGGGTGAGGTAGCCATGTTAAACATGCAGTAATTGTGACACTGTGGCCATTACTAACAATACATAAATATAAAATGCGGTTCCATACAAACCATATATTAATTATATTCTCATTCCCTTACTTATCTTGTACAAATAGTAATCTAGGTTCTTTACTAACCACACATTAATAGTATAACAAGACCTTTACTTACCATCACACATAAAGTGAGTCACATGCAAATTTATACTAAGGTAGATCTATTACTAACCATAGAGAATAGTGAATTGAGTTACATTTGCAATAATAGAAAAGCCAGTATATTATTAACCATGCACACTTGGTAATTAGGGTTCCATATGCATATATAGTAGTTTCATAATAAACTGAGTCCAATATGTATTCATTGTAATTAACAAAGAATAAACTGACTCACATTCGCATTAATAGAAAACTGGTCCCTTATCAATGCACACAAATTAATCTAGACCCCCTATAAACCAACCATGCACAAAAGTAAACGGGCCAATCTTACTAACCAAATTGTGAGTCTCGTAGTCGAGCGGGTATGTGAGTGAGAGTTGTCCTATGTGGGGGTGGACATGGAAGAGTCCCCCCACTCCTCCACCAACTACACTACACCCAACGCTGCCAGGGTAAGAAAGATATATATTATTAGAAGGTAGTGTGATGAACTGTGTGAGTGAGAGTTGTCCTGTAAGGGGGTGGACGTGGAAGAGTCCCCCCACTCCACCCACTACACTATACACTACACCCAACGCTGCCAGGGTAAGAAAGATATATATTATTAGAAGGTAGTGTGATGAACTGTGTGAGTGAGAGTTGTCCTGTGTGGGGGTGGACGTGGAAGAGTCCCCCCACTCCTCCACCCACTACACTATACACTACGCCCAACGCTGCCAGGGTAAGAAAGATATATATTATTAGAAGGTAGTGATGAACTGTAGAAGGTCAGGTGAAGGTATTAGGGGATAAGCCTTTACAATGGCACCTCGTAGCTAGTTTCTACTTTTCCTATTTTCTGAAGAGTGTAGAGAGGAGAGTAGGTGTGTTGGAGTGGCTTTGGTATGTGTGTTATTGGTCTGTATGCTCATCGAGGTGTCCCCTGACTGGGTGCAAGCATGTGACACATGCTAGGACGTACTGTACACCCCTGTCCACACACTTGTTCGCATACCTTATCACACAGTCGGCCACATACCCATACTTACACCTACACTCTACCACCAAGTTTAGTCCATGTTTTGTTTTACCTGGCGAATTGCACGCTTGGTCACGTTGAGCTACAAAACTCTACTTCGAGCTGGTTGGTTGATGGTACTGTGTGTGAATAGTGTTTTTCAGTTGAACGAACAGACATCCATACACATACATACATAACATTTTAAGACTGAGTGTTCCACACATAAGTGCAGTTTCAGTCTCTTGTCCTAATGGCGGTGTTCCAGGCAACCCTGTTAAGGACGGCTTCACTTGTTAAGTTCTTGGATTTGACATCGGCACGTATAGTCTCCCTTGGTGCAGCTCCCTCCACAATCACAGACCTGCATTTTTTCACCCAATTTTGTTCATCCATTCTCTCCACATGTCCATACCATCCCAGTCTACTTGTACGCATCACCTCGCTAATACTCTTTATACCTAAACGTCTCCTCAGCTCAACATTTGTTATTCTATCCTGTAGCCTGGCCCCACACATCCATCTCACCATTCTCATCTCATTACGCTCCATTCTGATGACATCCTCTACTTAAACGGCCCATGTTTCTGAGGCATATGTCATTGCACTTCTAACACATTTCCCTTCAGGGTGAGAGGCATTCTTTTCATGGTCAGGATTGGCATCAGTTCTCTGAACATAATAAATATATTACACAGTATCGTCAACCAATCAGCTCGAAGTAGAGTTATGTAGCTCAGAGTGACCAAGTTCAATTTACCAGAGAAAACAATCATAATCAATCCATTAGCATCATGCACTTATTTACTCAAACCTATTCACACAACCATCCACACACTAATCCTCTCACTCATTCACACACTCGCGCATATGTCCATTCACTCACACACACACATTCTCTATTTCTTTCCTCCACGACCGTCCACCTCTAATGATAATAGACGTCGTTATATTCTAGCATTAAGGGGGGTCACCTGCTTTTTTTTTATCTTTCTCTCGTGTTCTCTGACTTGTAGTCTATGCATTCGGCCCCATTCAGCCAACTGTTTTAAGACTTTTATCCCCATCCAGCTGTCGATTTGTCCTGGCGAGCGATAGCGAGCCAGCATTGTATGGAGAAATCCGGCTTCGCCGGAGAAATTTTTCGATCGAAAAATGTACAAATTTAGGTTGCTGTCAAAACAAAAACATATATATGCTGGCTCGCAACCGTTCGCCAGGAAAATATTGACACCTGGATGGGGTTAAGCGTCTTAAAACAGTAGGCTGAATGGGGCCGAATGAATACAAGCCAAAGAGAGAGGAAGAGAACGAGAAAAAAAAGCGAGGTGGGCCCCTTAAAAATGATTAGCACTCAATGTCTCTTTCCCTCCCTCATTCTTTCTCACGCGCTGTCTACTGCTTCCCACGCAGAGACTACCAGGCTCTGCCACTGTATGTCTGGGTGTACCACTTAAGGGGAGGCAGACCCGTTTTCCTGGACCCCCTTCTCCCTAATGTTTAGCCCCACTAGTTTTGAGATTATAAGACGTTCGGCCCATTAGTTTAGCGATTTTAAAACAACTTCGCCCCATTTCGTTGTAAATTTTAAGACCTTTTGTGCCATTGAGGTGTTGATTAAGTTCTGGCGAGCGATAGCAAGCCTGCAATTTTAAGAGGAATCGGCCTTCGGCCGGGACATTTTTCTACCGAAAAATGTACAAATTTATCTTAAAGGGGGGTCCCTAGGGGGCGTTTTTCTAAGCTTTATGGAGGTCTAGGGAGGAAACTAAAACAATATATATGAATACATGAATTAATAGACCAAGCAAACGGCCAGTCTCCCCGTAATGATAATAAGCACTTTAAATGCAGAAATTAATTCATTCAACAATATGTTGGACTGTAATTTGTTAGATCCGGTATATTTTATTCGCGCTAGGAAGTCATGAAGATTAACATGTAGTCATTATAATAATAGTACCGGTACTATATTATTATCACTAAAACTGCTACAATACCTATTATTACTACGAATAATAATAATTGTTATTGAAAATAATCATGAAAATAGTAATGGTGACATTAGTTACATACACAGGACCAAGTTATTACACTGGTTTGGCTTATTCGTTTCTTGGATGTATTATGGGATTTTTGTTTTGACTGAGTGGTCTCAAGTTCTATGTCCCGCCATGCCATAGGTTATGGGAGATACCGAGAGCGAAACTGACGAGTCTCCCAGGTGTGGTAGGTGGCGGTTCAAGTGGTGACATTGTTCTGAATGATGAAGGAAGCATCCGAAACTGATTGTGTGGAAGGTGCAGAGCTGGTTGATCCCTCAAACTGTTCCGTTGTATATTAGTCGATTAAACTGGTGTCATCATTGAAAGAATTTGAAGGATTGCTGGTGCGACACTCAGGGTCTGGAACACAGGTAGTTAGGCTTGTGACAGAGGAACCGTTTATTAACTTGGGGATGCTGGTTCAAAGTACAAAGTGTTGCTGCTTGGCAAAGCACCTGGAACTTGAGAGGTGCTTAGGCCACACAGGACTTGTCCGGTCTGAAATGCTACATTGTTGTTGTTGTTGTTGTTGTTCCCCAGGCTGTCTGACCGAACAGCCCCAAGGTCCCGAGCAAGGCCAAGGTCATAACTAAGCACCCCCACAGAACCCTCTTTGCTTTACACTAAAAATGCCCAGGTGACCGAAGCCGCTCCCAGGCGAGGAGCTGAGAACGGTGCGGAAACGCATTGTTGGCAAGGCATGCAGTTTTAGTGGCCTTACTTGCCTGGTGTTTTGACAAGGGTTTATTTAAATAGCTAAAAAACAGATATTGGCATTCTGCAGAAATTGATGTTGGTGGCAGGTAGTCATGATGTTTTGGCTGTATTCCTGTGGCAGCATAGTGCAGGGAAGAAGGGCACATGCAAGTAGGGAAGCGGGTGGATGATCTGCTGCTGATGGTTATGGCCATGGCATGGTGCTCTGAGGTTGCAAATATTGCCAACGTCTCTTTGGTAATGAGGGCTGTGTTGGTGAATATATTTTGTAATGGCATGTCAATTTATAACATTAAAAACATTACTATTACTATTATAGGTTTGAATCCCGGAGGGAAGAATGAAAACCTAATATTTAGTAGTGGCCTCGAAATCATTGACGATATGCTTATTAGTATAATAGTCCCCTATCAAGCGCCCGCAGTACGCATGTTTGAAACACCCGCCGCGGGGAGAAAGAATCCTACATCTTAAGTGCAACGCTAATTCTTTTATGGAATCGTCTTATGATTGGGTACTCACTACGAAAAACCTTCTCAAAAAAGAAAACAAAAATTAACTTAAAACTTGTTATATTAAGGCTTTCCATCACGTCGATGTCTTATGTGGATTCTAGCCCAGACGCTGCTCCAAGCGACGCCATACTTCCTTCAATGACATATCAAGACTAAACTCAAGACATCAAACGAATGGGAAGGGGATGGAAGGGAGGGCCCTACATCGTCAATGATTTCGGGGCCACTACTAAATATTAAGTTTTCATTCTTCCCTCCATCATTGACGATATGCCTGATATCTCAAGACTGGAGGGGGACATTCTTGACAATACCAAAACCACTAACAAATACCATAGGTAGAGAAAAAGAACCATATAACAAACTTAAATCTTTATTGCTTACATACAATAAAAGTAAAAATGGAATGAAAGCAGTGCGTTACTTCGAAGAATATATATCTGCTTATATATGACCGATAAGGTACATTTGATAGAATATCACATTGAGATTCATAAAATTGTTTTCCAGGAACGTTCTTGTATTCCTGTCCAACTTTGTAAAGGCACACATAAATAATTGTATTATATCTTATGTCCTTATAAATAATTTGTACATTCCATATAATTTGTACACTTTATACTTAATACCCTATAGCTGTAACTATGATAGATATCTGATAAAAATAAAAATAATTTGAGCTGTATAACCAGCTCGACTTATTAAGCATCACAGCTCGTGACCTTATCACATATTCCGGCGGAGAGGTTCTAGGGGTCTTTGGGCTTATCAGCACCCCCCCCACCCCCCACCCTCCTTTTCTACCCTTAAGATTAATCTTAATTTTAGTAGCACATAGACTAACTAGACCCGCTGACGTAACACAGGCAAGTTTTGGCTTATCTAGAGCCACAGACAGGTACCGCGTCAGGAAAGTATGATTGGAAGCCCACAATTTAGTGTTAGCTATGTCATCAATTGAATAATTTTGTAAAAATCTTAGAGAGACAGCCCACTTTCTGATGTCATGGGCTCGGCCCACTACACCAGGATTACTTTCACGAATTACATCCACGAGTAAGGAAGCTAATTTTCTTCTCGTGACACAAGTACCTGTGCTATTGACCCATAAGACTCCTTGTTGTTGGGGCTGTGACACCCTCATAAACTTGATTAAGGCCTGCACTGGACACAAAACGTGATGCGTATGCCCGCGTTTTAGTGCCGGGATCGTAAATTCAGAAAAAACATGATCACAATGTTCGTTCTTTGCTACGAACGTGGGAGAAGGAACGATTTGTAAATTTTCATTAAGTCTCCCAAACCTGAGGCAATTAGGTTCGTTGCTCATCGCCGCCAGCTCAGATACTCTGTTTCCTGTAACCAAAGCCATAAGGAACACAGCCTTCTTTAACAATTTAATGAGTCAAAATCCGGCGCATGGTTATACTTGCGGGAATGAAGCAAAGATAATGCTTTGTCCAGTGACCAGGTAGGCATGAGCTGACATGGTGGTGGGCGAATTTTGAAACATGCCCAAATGAACCCTTTCTCCTCCGCCTGTGATATGGATAGACCTGTAAGGTCGTAAAAGGGGATTCTAATGACAGACAAGTGATTCTTCAGCATAACTACAGAAAGGCGTTTTTGTTCAAACAAATAGTCTAAGTACTTAAAAACCAAAGCTACTGATGTATCTGTTTGCGCCGTTTCTACTATCCAGGTTGTGAACGTTTTCCAATGAGATTGATATTGTCTCCTGGTAGACATAGTATACTGATTAAGAAATGTATTAGTAACACTCTCTCCAAACGGAGTTAACCATTTGGCATTATGAATGTCCAGAAGGCAAAAGTAAGCGAGGTCTTTAGATTGCCAATTGTCTCCAAGTGGAAGTACGAGACCGGGAGCGACACCAGGTTCTCGCACCACATTTTCAATTGGTGGTACCACACCTGAGCTGGCCAAAGAGGCGCAATCATAGAGACTTAGCCTCGGTAACCCTGTAGTTTGTGAACTACTTGACACATGAGTGAAGCGTCTGGAGGCGGAAAAAGATAGATGGAATTCCAGATGTTCCAGTCCTCCGACAATGCGTCTGGACCCCCCGCCGAAGTCACTTCCCGGCGGGTTAGGTAGAGAGGGAGTCTGTGGTTCCCTTCAGATGCGAATAGATCCACTTGTGGACGGTATGGCTCTGCAATCATCTCGTTGAAGAGGTTTTGCTTGATTGCCCATTCTACTGTGGTGCTCTAACGCCGGGACAGAGCGTCTGCCCAGACGTTCGCCATGCCCGGGAGGTAAGATGCATGAAGATGAATGCTCAGCGTTTTGGCTAGAGCAAACAAGATTTCTGACAAATTTAGACAACATTTTAGACAAAATTAATGTTAATAGTCTTATTAACCCACTGAGCCCCAGCTAGTTATACATAAATGTACCACCAGGGACCAGCATGTTTTGATTTTTTTTCTTTTCCAGAAACTATAGCGAATGGGTTAGGAATGAAGGACCGCCCAAAAAAAAAAAAAACGATCAAAAAGGGGTCCTACGGAACCCCCGAAAGTCGATTTTACAAGAGTAAAAAATTGAAGGCAAAAACACCCAAAAACCATGTTTTGCGCGCTCACGCACACGCAGTTGAACTTTGAGAGTTTTTAACCATCGGCATGGTTATGTGGGATACTTACACAGTTCCAATACAAATCTGAGCCCTCTAGGTGCCATATGACCGGAGTAATTAAACCCCGATGACACTTGTGCGTCGTGGTACTGTGGGGGAACATACATTACCGACGACACGTTGTCGTCACTGGTACTCAGAGGGTTAATTCAAAGAAAGTTAAGTCCATGTTACCGGATGGTTGTAAAGATTTCAAACCATTAATAGTGTATTCATATGAACGACCTGTTGGGTCTATTATTTGTAATTATAATAAAGTTTTAGGAAAACTTTCAGATAATGATATTTTCAATAATAATAAATGCGCATGTGAAAGAGTCATGGATATGCCAGCTAGCAGACGTAATGCATTAGTAAAGTTCATTTATAGTCTGATATGTCATATATTAACAGGTGATGTAAAACTAGTTAAACATTTTGAAAACGACAAATTAGCGGAGCTATGTCGTAAAGGGTTTAAATATAGAATAGGGAATAATTAAGTAACATGGGACAAAATGTTAAAAGATAGTATTTTTCAGTCAATAGATTAAAAGATAAACTGTTAAAGATTGTGCGCTGCGATGCGAGAGAGCTAGAAGCATGGTCTAAATTATGAATTAAGTTAATTAGAAATAAAATGTTCTCGCTTAAAAATGAATTTGATCTTTCAGATTTTGTAGACTATAATTATAATAAGCTTAAAGCTGATTTAATAAATTTACATAACCATTTTGTAATCACTACAGTAGATAAAGCCAGCTATAATTATAGCTTCACATGTAAGAAATTTTATCTTGAAAACATGAAAACAGAATTAGGCATTAAAGTTAACATATCACATAAAAATATTTGTGGTAATTCTGTTTATGAAATTCAAAATAATTTTAATTAACTTAATCGATGAACATACAAAGAAATATGTAACATTTAATATTTAACTTTCTGATAAGAACAAGTGCATTGCAAAATTATACAAGTTACCTAAATTTCATAAACGACCTTATAAATATCGCTTTATTGCCGGAGCAACATTTGATACCACTAAAACTCTGTCAGAACAAGTCGTATAATTGCTTAAAATACATTAAAGTACTCATGAAAGATATTGTGATACCATCAAGAGAAGAACTGGCATTAACTATTATTGGAGTGTTGACAATTCGTTAGAAGTTATTGATAAAATAAATTCGTTAAGAGTAGTAATGATTTCATAAATGTTTATACATATTTTAATAATGCATCACTTAGCTCTACTACCACTAGTTCAGTATATTTTGATAGAACTAAACTTAAAGATGCCCTTAAATTCCCCCTTTTCAATACTTATGTTAGATTCGTGCCTTACATTTTCAAACAAATATTTGGAATTCCTATGGGTGGAAATGCTATCCCTTTAATTGCAGATTTATTCTTGCTTGCTTTATAATTTAAATATATAAAAGACTTAGTTGACAGTAGCAAGAAAAATAAAATCCCCGAAAAATTAGCACTTGCTAAATTATTAAGTAATAATAGTAGATATATTGATGATAATCTCGTTTGCAATTTGTTAAATTTTAATCAAGTTGCGAAACTTATTTATCCTAATTCTATTCCCCTCACACATTGTAAGGTTAATGTTGAAGTTGAAAATGTTCTTGATACAAATATAGAAATTGTTAATGAACAGTGCAAACTTAAAGTATATCACAAAGTTGATGATTTTAATTTTAACATAATAAACTTTCCTTTCCCTAGTAGTAATATCGATAGTAAAATTACTTATAATTGTTTTTATTCCCAGTTAATAAGATTTTGTAAAATTTGCATTAAAGTAGATGACTTTTGGGCTAGAGCTAGGTTACTATACAGACTCTTAGTAGACAGAGGTTTTGAGGCAAGTAAATTGTTACATAAATTTAATCTTTTTAGGGTCAATTATTGTGACTGTATTTAAAAATTTGACATCAATAATTTTAATAAAGCATTTTTAACTTGAAGTTTCTTGTATAACCTCTGCTTACTTTTTGTCTGTTTGTGTTTATTTATTTTTTATTTTCCTATTATTATTATTGATGATTTTTAAAAATTAACTGTTCTTGTTAAAAGAGTACTCTTTGTTACGTCCTGAGATATATAAACACTGGGCTCTTTCTATTGGACTAGGTATGCGGCAACAAGCAACAACGGAAAACGCTAGATCCAACCCTTATCTATAAACCCAGGCAACAAACCACCCTAAACCGTCAAGAGTCCTGCCTGGACAACGAGGTATCCTATGACTCTGTTACAGGGTGCACGCACTATAGACTGCTGATAGTCAAGCAGGCTATATAAAAGATCACACAATTAAGTTGACTTAAAGCTTCAAGGAAAAGATAGATAACGGAATTAAATTGCAGAAACAATTTAATAACAAACTAGAAGAAAGTACATTTAATGTTACGTTAATTAATACAACTAATCACCCCTGCGTGAAAGAATGTGAAAGCAAACAGTCCTCAAAACATCGTACAGGTAGACAAGATGCGGGTTTCTAAACTGCATGCGGCTACTGTAGGATCTGATGCTTAGCAAAGAAAGTACGTTACGGATTTAGAGAACTCTTAACTCATAAGCAGGAATAAATACTAGTGATAGGCCTTACAGTGTATAATGGCATAGGTATAATTAAATAAAGGCAGCAACTCGCAACACAACCACATACAGGTGTGCTTCTCACTCTTAGTCAGGCAAGCCTGCTCGGACAGAGTCTCTAAGCCACACCCTGACTCACAATGCTCACAAAAACGGTAAACTGTGGCACAATAACAAGGATACAGATATAATAAACCACTAGCTGTTAATCTGCCAGGTGGCAGAGATCTAGCCGGAAGGATATAGGCTTCAGATACCCGGGCTGAGCCACCTGCTCTAGCCTAGGGACGTTCCCAACTCTGTGCGCCAAATTACTCTAATTGAAAGGGTGCTCTCTTGAGAGACTCAGATCGCAAGTATCTGACTCTCTCCTGGCGACCCTAAAACAAAAGCAAGACGTGCTAGCGCAGTGCTGAGTGGACTAGGCAAGGGCCCTCACACAACTCTAGACACACAGGGACACAGACAAGAAAATGCCCCCAGACTCCCACGGGTATCCTAGTAAAGTCGTGCGGGTCCACAGGACTCGCACCAGCAGACTTTACTTAAAGGATCGCAAAAAGCCTCCCCTCCGGTCTAGCCCCTGCTAACCTGACACAAGAACACACTAGCAAGCATGAAACCACCAAATAATTATATGACAACAAAAAAGCTTCCTAGGTCTCATTAACAATTACATCTCCGCATAAGGCCCAAAATCCTATCTAGTTATCTGAGAGCTCGTCGTTAATACAATAATAGATATAATGTCTATCAAGGGGATGGGATAATTAAATAGATTGGTGAAGTAGTGGAAGGAAGGTATACAAAGTAAGAGAGAAAGTTTCTAAGTGGGGTTGAGAGGGATAGATATCAAGGGGGTCTGAAGGGTACGACAGTGAGGTGAGCTCTGAGTCTTGAATCTGTCTGGACCCCACCCTAGGCATACAAAATACATCCCAGGCTTGGCAACACTCAACACTGTTGCCTGGTCAAAATCCTCTACCCCGTGCGTGAGTCGAAACTAAGCCTAATGTTGCAATCAAATGCATATGGCAACGCTTCAGGCTCGTCCCAAGCTGGCAAGCGAAGCAACGTCCCAAGCCGGTCTCTTTCTCCCGCTCGTCTCCTCCCGCCCTCACTAGACTTACATCTTATATATTATAATGAAATAATCAACTATCGAGAATAAAATATACTAAGATGCGTTGGTTAAGAATAAAGGCAGCTTCAAGCTGTGAAACAACATAAGAATATCCCAGACATTAGTTACGTTGTCGTAGGATATATACTAAGGAAAAGCCTGCCGACCGGCTGCCACCAGCCGGTTTCTAAACGGCTGGGCAGCCGACGCGCGCGCATGCCCGCACGTGGCTACTATGCAGAAGCGTCACATCTTTGTTTAAATCTGTTGTTGCTTCTTCATATATTGCAATTATTTGTCTTTATATTATATATATATTCATTGTCTATAGTATCAATTGCTTGCTTTTGCGATTTCCTTAGTTTATTTGTACAATAAATGTAGGTTATTTGTAGGTATTGATAGGGGTCACTTGAGGCATGCTATGCTTACAGGTACCTACCCGATAGCACTGTCGTTAGTGAGTACTATAATATTTTGTGTAATATTATAGATATCTTATCAATATTTGTATTTTGTACTATTGTTAATGTCTTGTCATGTTGCAAATTTGATTTTAAATGAACATTTTTACATTTGACATGTAGTTTCTTTTTCTTGCAGAGTTTAGTCAAATTTACCAAAACGTCCCGGACTTCCTAAATTGACTAATTTCTTTAACGTGACGATAGTGCGTTGTTATGTGTGCGATTAGTTTGCCTGGGACCCAGATTAACTTCCTCATGTAGTAATGTACACCCTATGTGGTGGATTGTGTTCTTTAATTTCATAAATTTGATTTTAGTCAGCGTTGTTTCCACATAGCGATTTTGATAAGTTAATTTGACTTTATATTGTCTTTGTCCCAGTTTTGGTTTGTTTAGTTTGCAAGTTTTACATTTTAATTCTAGCAACTTCAGAGACCCTTGTTGACCCTTGCTTTTGAATGCAGTGTACCGCGTTCAAATTTTCCATTCGAAAAGCTATTGATTTCCCCCGTAAAGAAGAGCTGTGAGTTTGAAGGAAAAACAAAGGGATTAGAAGCGCTTGTAGGTCGATATGAAAGTTCTCGGCTTGGGACCAAAGACCTTGACCCTGGTGGCCTAGGCTCAACTGATATCCCCAGCCTATTGTTCCTGAAGCATCTGTGTCTACCCATACCGTAGGTGGGGGAGAAACCCACGTCATTATTGAGTGCAATGTTTCCCTCCTCGCCCAGACCGACAGTAAGTTGTGAATTAATGGAGGAATGTTCCACAGTTTTTCCGCCGGCAATAGTGGGAATAAAAAAATCCTTCCAAGATTAATCTTTTTACTTTCAACCGGCCCAACTTCACAGTTAGTCGAATCCAGTTGAGAGAGCCGACCAGGGACTCCCAAGTCCTTCTCGTCGTGTTCAGACTGTGGAGAAACAACAAATTTCCTGCGAAATCTGTTGCGGTTGTCCACACTCTGACTGAGAGTAAGGTTGGCTGTGTCCCAGACCAGCCCTATCCACTGAATTACCCGTGTGGGAACAAGATATGACTTTGCCAAGTTGACCTTGAACCCTAGGGATTGTACATGATTTATAATGTGATTGACATGGATATTGCATAAACTCTCTTACTCCGCCAGTACTAGCCAGTCGTCTAGGTACCACAACACCTTGATCCGCTGATTTAACATTGGCATGAGGGCCTGCTGGACTAATTTCGTGAATATTCTTGGTTCCAGGTTCAACCCGTGTTCTTTGTGTCAAGACTTAGGATCATATAGTGGATATAGGAATTAGTTACAAGACAAGTAAAGGGTCAGATTATCTGCCTAAGGGGGAAGCATTGAGATCGTCTCACCTTTGTTGTTAATTCACATGCTATATATTGTCTATATATATTATAATGGCCACCAGTGAATATATATAGACTTAGCTGGTTAGTGGAGCATGTTGATGGATAGTAGGTGCTGGGATGTTTAATATATGGGACGATAGATGTGGCCGATCGCCGGTGTTGCTGGTAAGGGTTGTTGTTATTGAGTGGCACCCTTTATAGGGAGATATCTTAGAATGTCAGCTTGGTAACAAGTGAAGCTAGACATGCGCAATCATTCTCGATGCTGCTAACGTTCCTCATATTACTTTAATTACTATATTAAGTAGTACTTAATACTAATGGAATACTATCTTCTCGAATTAACTCTTCATAGAATAAATGTACACCATAGCCCATATCTTAGTTACCCCTTATATATTACTCATCTGAAATACACACCCAATTAACTTTACATGATACTTTGTGTATATACAGAATTATAAATTCCCTTTTTAGCCAATCCCAACTGGAAATAGAAAGGTCTATCGTGGACACTCGTAAGTCACGATACTTTGAAAGACAAGTCTCTTGCCTGATCTTCAAGGCGAGGAATTTTTGGAACCTTTTGTTGATAGGGACATGCCAATAGGCGTCTGTCAGGTCTAGTGAGCACATCCAACCTTGCGGCGGAAGGGTTTGCCTGATTTTATTCACCGTGAGCCCCCCACCACGCGACAACTGATCAGAAATTACCTGCGAATATTGTTGAAAAAAACCAAGGTCAGCAATGAACCTCTTCTGGAGTCCTCGTAATCTACCCTCAGCCAAACCTTTGTTGGTGGGCAACCGTCCCTTTTCTTCGGTCCAGGGAAGACGTACCTGATACTGTAGACTTTCTGGATTTCTTCACTAAGGTCCTCTGTGAGCATTGGTCTAATAGCAATCTGACTTCTATACTTTTCCTGTGTCTACCCTTTACAGGCAGCTGAACTGTGGGTAGGATCACAGTTTGTTTATTCATACTTACAGACATTGTTGTTGAGGTTGTTGAAGTTGTAGGTGTTGACTCTTCCCTAGTAGTACCTCCACTTACCGGTCTTGCCTCTCTCTGTTTTGGGCACAGGGAGTGAAAGTGCTTACCCTGGCAATACCTACAATTTTTGATGTTAGGGTTAGTGCACCCATTACTACCATGATCACTGGAGAGACACAGAGTCGTAGTAGCCGAGCTCTTTTAATTTTGAGCGGTCCCGTTTTATGTTTACAGCATTTATACCAGGGATGGTTATTCCCACCGCACAGTTTACATGGGAACCGGCTACTACCACTCTGTGTTGCGAATGAAGCTGTAGCCACAGTCATATTCTTTCCTGGAGAGTCCTGACCAACCATGTTATATAATTCTGCCAGAAAACACTGTGTGAAAGTCTTGTAATCTAGGCTTTGCTCACCCATCTCCCTCCTAATGGTCTCCTTAACTGGTGATGGCAATTTATTCAGCAATGTAACCACACAGAACTCTGTCAGACTCATCTGTTGACTAGTCATAGATCTCATGGCACTTTCCATGGTGGCGTAGAAAGCCTTTAGTTCTACGGCCTGACATTTAGGAGCGACAAGATTATGGAAATGCATGACGTGTGCTGCTTTTACCCTGTTTGGGTGCCCGAAGGTTTCTTGAAGTAAGTCTAAGGTGGGGACGTAGCTTGCACCCTCCACCGAGAAACCTTCTATCAGCTTATAGGCATCCCCCTTTAACTGACCCTTTAAGTATGTTAACTTTTGAATTGAACTTAAGTCAGTCCTTTCATGCACCACACATCGAAACATGTCCCAAAACCCAGTCCATAATGTGGAGTCGCCAGCGAAGGTGGGTAGGATAAGGTGCGGCAATTTAACTCCCGATCCCTTTTTGTTGTCGGATCGAGTTTGCCCTTCTTGACTACCCAATTCCGCCTTTAGGCGGACATCCCATAGATGTCAAATAAGTAGATGGTATCCGCTTGGTTCTCTTTAAAATATTCATCATATGAGGTGTATAGCGGCAAGAAGACCTCTTGATTGGCCTCAAATTTGGCCACCTGGGTTTGCACGCTATGAAGTTTTACCTCGATTTCTACCCGAGTTGCGGACTCCAAGAACTCATCCAAACCTACTGCCAGGACAGTCAAGGAACCATTAATACCTGCCCTACGGCGTTTGCCTTGGGATAGAGCTTCCATATTGTCACCCTTAGTTCAATACAAAACCCAGACCTTTAGGACAGTTTATTTGAAACAGGAAATCTTCCGCCGATCAAACTCGGGTTCTAATGCTAAACGCGAGCGACCAATGACAGATAATCAAAGAGCGAGAACAAATGCGAGAGGGAAAACAAATTGCAATACTTATCATGCCGATCAAACTCGGGTTCTAATACAAATCGCGAGCCAACGGCAAGAAATAAAAAGGGAAAAAACAAAGGATATACTAACAAGACATGGTGATAAATAGGCGATCAAACTCAAGTTCAGACCTAACACTAAACGCGAGCGACGGGTTAAATGGCAAATTATCAGAACATGAGTGGCATTAGAACTTGTAGAATTAGCGCCTACCGAGTGCCGAAATCATCAAAGTTTAAACCCAAATTACAACCCTTCAAATTTTAGTACTAGAAATTTAGATGACACAACAATCAGAAAAGTTATAGGCTATCACAAAAATTCTGAAAAGGTTTAACTAGATGCATCATGATTCACTGATAATTTAGAAAAGCCAATTAATATCTTTAAATTTAAATTTAGTTAGGCCTAATCAAAAAGAACAAATTGTTAATGAACTTAAATTTAAATGTAGTTAGGCCTAATAAAAAAAACAAGACTCATTGAACTTTCAAATTAATCAGAAAAATGCATTATAGGCCTATGGCTCAAGCGTATGCACCAAAGAAGACCCGAGCCGGTCCAATTATCTCCCGGAACAGCCGATCCGAGGCGGGCGGTGTAAGATGGATGCCATCCCACCCAAAATCAGCTGCTGAGGTGGTCATGGACTGGTACCGGCTCAGAGTCCATGGCAGGTTGTGCTTGAGCCACTGATTAACCGAATTGCGAATTTTGTTGAACTCCGCGGGTTCGACTCCTCTAGGGTTCTGGCGCTTCTCTATTCCTATTATGAAGCAATGGCCTCCTGTCCTATTCTCGATCTCCCAAACCAACTCCTGGATCTCATTGGCTAAATCCTTTGGTGCAACGCCTGACTTCATGTTGTTGCCACCGATGACAATGTATGTCAAATTAGGACGCCAGCTAAGTAATTGCTCCCAGGCCTCAGTACTCCTTAAAGTGCTTACTTTAGCCCCTGGGGCGGCAAGAGGTTTAACAGTGTAGTGGGGATGGTAAACTGGCTTATCTACATACAGATCCCGCACATATGAATGGCCTATAATGGCCACCTTTTTTATAAGGCCAGGGTAAATAGCCCTCTCTGACTCAAAACTTTCGCCTATGCCCCCCCCCTGCTGCGCCGTGCTTAAAGAAGCCTTGCGCCATTTTGGCAATACACAAAAACCCTCGTGGCCGAAACAGACGAAAAAAATAGCGAGAGGGTAGCCATGCAGAAGCTCACGGACTAGGAAATAATGGGAGCACGCCGGCTAGGTGCCACAACACTAGGACGGGCGAAGGACCATATATTATATGGATATTCGTTAGTTAGATGGTTCAGTGGACTGTATAATAGTACCATATAATAGTTTATATCACCTGAAGACTGGAACTAGTGCTGTAGAACTTAGTTGACCTGTTGAGCCGTGATGATGTTACAAGATGAAACGGGTTTGTAGGGCTAATAGGATAGAGTTGATGAATAAAGAAGGGGGCCACTATACTTAATGATTGATGGGAATGATGATTAATGATCTATGGATTAGTATGGATAGATGGAGAATTTATTAGCTAAGTACTCTCACTAATGGGGCGAAAGGTGAGGTGAAAACACGAGAGCGCAGGCAGACGAGAGAGTGCAGGACCCTCACAATATTCGCGAGAGGTCCGCCAATATCACGCATGCGCAAATGGGTAGGTATAATATTTTCCCACCCAATTATAATTACCTAAGTTCATAGGAATGATAGACTACCCAATATCCAATTTAGAACATAATTATTAACTTCTTAATTATTCTATATAACCATTGATCCCACAAACTTAATACTAAATACTTAAAGTAAGACTGTCCATATCAGAGTTTGGACAGGCTGACTAGTTTTGGCAGATATCGTTCCCTGACATGGCTTGTGTTGTAACTTATTCATATCATGCCACTTGCCTGATGGTTTTCCCTGTTTCTGCTGAGTACCTCCCTGCGATGGGGCAGACATGGGGCCCTGAAAGGACTGCTTAGCACCGGTAGATTGAGACTTGCCTCCACCTTTAGGTTTGGAGTATGGTTTCTTGAATGGCTCCTTTCTAGGCTGGGAGGTACTCGGCTTCAAGCTATCTACCATATTATAGACTGCCCTCCAGGTCTCTAAGCTTAGTAAGGAGGCAGTTAATACAGGTGAAAGGGTTACCCGGCGACCAATGTCGTCCGGTAACTTCTTAACCATATACACCCTTAAGTCCTGATGTGCACAAACAGCCTCCATCAAGGCTATTCTTATGTCACCCAGGGACTGAATAGAATTATGTAATAGAAGCCTCCGTGATAATTCCGTGGCCTTCGCTTGGTGGCGGCTCGCTTGGTGTAGTGACTAGCGTCTCGGACTTCCACCCAGAAGGCCCGGGTTCGCGCCCACGCTCGGCGCATTAAAGATTTTTCACAAGCACTGAGTCGTTACCATCCCTCATGAGCAAAGGGAGGGGGTAGTAGTACAGGACCCCAATGGAAATACGCCTAATCGGCCTTATTGAGCTATCCTTAGCTAGCTTAGCATGCGCTAGCTTTAAGAACTATTATTATTATTATTATTATTATTATTCCTTACATTCTAATCTGAAATAGCTGTTATAGTCCTCGTGAGCAACTGGGCTATCTGGCGACTTAAAATTAATTGTGAAAAGAGTCTAAAGGCTTTGTTTCGCAATTTAAAGTCTCTGTCCAAGTGACCTGGAGGGGGGTAGAAAAGGGTTCCTGCAAGTCATAAAGTGACAGTTTGGGAGCAGACAGGAATTCACACAGCAGGGGACCCCCCCCCCTGCCTTATTAATGGGTAATGAGAACCAAGAGTGGGTGTCCTGAGGAATTTGGTGGGAGGATTTTGATTTAATGATAACTGCAAACTGTTGCGCCTCAGCCTCGCAGCCCACCCACGGGCCCAAACCTATATGCCCCACCTGCAGGACCGGATTGTGAGCCTGATATTGCACCGGGATTGTATCCAATTCCGGCGTTAGCGTATTGAGCGATATTATATCATTCACGCCGTCAGACTTTGTCTAATCTGCAAATAGTCGTGCAGATGAGGCAGGAGATAATGCCGGAGTAGCAGAATACACCAAAAATTCAGGAGAATAGACATTATGGATAGCCTTAACTCCTTCAGACATATGTTCCAGTAAGTCCAAGGAGGCGGGAGCCCCGGTATCATTGCCACTGCCTCGCACTACACTCACAACAACACTGCGGCCGTTAGAATTATCGGAGGTGGCTGAGGTTGCCACCAACGGTTTTATCGTAAGCTAACTTATCGGACTTACTGAGCTCATATGACGCAAAATCGCTTCATAAACTTATTGGAGAGCCATGGAGATAAGTCCAGATGATGCGATCGGGTCATATGAGTTTTTGGTTCACTCTGCCATATGACGCGATCGCGTCATATATGTCTGGAGGAGTTAATAGTTACATCCAATAATTGCCCTTGTGCATCTTTGGCCCTTAGTTTCTTACTCTTACTAACTTCTATGGTCCACTCACTAGGAACTGGGATCTCCCCCGATATAGTTGTCTGTGCATTGCTCGGGTTCTTTGCAATAGATTGGATCCACAAGCAGTCAGGACCGTACAAGAGAGGCATAGGGCCTCTCCTATGTGGCAGTTTATCGAGAGGAGGGGGAGTAATGTCCGTGATAACACTAACATTGGTAGTTGTCAAGGAGGCGGGCACTGTCGTGCCACTCGCCGTGGTGTTCGCCGGATTGACGGTAATAGGGGGAAGTGAAATATTCGGAGGCATAACTCCGGTTGGCTCCAGAGGCCGCACATTTGACCCTATCGGGGTAGCTCCCGGCGTAGTTGTGGGAGTAACCTGAGATGTAGTGATATGGTACTGGCGCATGACCTTGTGTAAAATATCATTAAGGTCATCCGTCGTTAATCATTTACTATGAGATCTCCTGGAAGATTTTGAACCCACTTCAGACCCTTCCTCAGTAAGTCTTGGTTGTGCTGAGGACAGTTCAATGTCCTCTGGTTCATCCGGTACTTCCACATTCTCCGGCGTTTGTTGCCGTGGTTCGGACACTTTATCATTCAACGGCCATACTAAGTCCGGAACCGAAGATGGGATTGTCTCTAAAATATCACTTTCCCTAGCATCATTCTGAAAACGAACAATGGGTTCCACATGTGAGGGTTCAGACTGTCTCCATACACTTCGACCCTGATCAGAAGGTGGTTGGGAATCCGGCATCACTTGACTCACCTGAGAATTGTCATAGTTTTGATGTCTGCAGGTCATGTAGCCCCGGTACTGTTCAGCCAGCACTCTTTGTGACACTAAGAGGCCTAATCACTGGCAAATTAAAGTTTAATTTAGGTATGGCAAAATTAACTTCTTGTGATCCACCTAAAGACTCTCTAGATTCGTCCCTGGGAGTTAACTCAGTCCCCTCCGTCCCTACCTCCGAGCTGCCTGATTGGACGGTAGACAAAGGGGGGGGTAGAGGCGGAGGGAAGTGGCCGCGATTCCGGCGGAGGACGGTGCCGCGACTGCGTCTCATCCGTGCGGGAACTTTTATGTCCTTTCACTGATTTGTGGATAGGTGTCGCCGCGTCCTCCTTCCGTCTTTTGTGAGACCTGGATATCTCTACTAAAGACTGGCAGGACTGTTTGCGAGGAAACCTTGATCTGGACCTAGAGTGGGTCCTCTGAGAAGGTGAGCATCCTCGCTTTTGGCGTCTGGGGAGGGGGGGGGGGGGTTGCCTCAATAATGGGGAGTTCACCCCATTATTTTGGTGATTTAAAGACCTTTCGACTCACTTCTTTTTCTATTCAAAGACATTTCGTGCCATTTAGGTGTCGATTTTTCCTGGTGAGCGAAAGCAAGCCTGCAATTTATGAGGAATCAGCTTCTGGCCAAGCATGAAGAATCAGAATTACTTACATCAGTAATCAAATGAATGTAAATACTAATTCATTAAATAATTACAATGGAGTTTAAGTAAGAGAGTAAAAATGGGGAAACTCGGGAAATAGATGAGCCAGCAAACATAGCTGGATATGGTATGGGAGGGAGAAGAAGAGAAGTAGTGGAGGAGGAGGTGGGGATCAGGAGGTCAGAAGTGTGGGAAGCCATGAAAAGAGTGAAGTTGGGGAAAGCACCAGGAACAGATGGAGTGTGTGGGGAAATGTTGAGGTATGGTGGTGAGATCGTGATAGAATGGGTATGGAAAATGTGCAAACTGCATGTGAGAAGTGGAGTGCACCTGATGACTGGAAGACTGGCATAATAGTCCCCTATATAAGGGTAAAGGGGAAAGAGGAGTGTGTGGTAACCACCGAGGAATATGTCTTCTAAGCGTAGTAGGGAAGGTATACAGTAGGGTAGTGATTGAGAGAATGAGAGTGAGAACGGAGAAATGGATAGGCGACGAGCAGGGAGGTTTTAGGAAGGGAAGAGGATGTGTAGATCAGATTTTTACCCTGAATTGTGTTGTGGAGAAATATCTGGAGAAGAAACAAAAGGTGTATGTTGCCTTTATGGACTTGGAGAAGGCCTATGACAGAGTGGATAGAGAAGGTTTGTGGAAAGTACTTAGAATATACGGAGTAGAGGGAAGTTGCTGAAAGCAGTAAAGAGCATGTATGAGGGTGCAAAGGCGGCAGTACGTGTGGAGAGTGAGCAGAGCGAGTTCTTTGACCTGAATGTTGGTTTGAAACAGGGGTGTGTGATGTCCCCGTGGTTGTTTACTGTATATATGGATGGAGTCGTGAAAGAAATGCTATCAAGAGCAGTGGATGTTGATGTATCGCTGAAAAGGGAGGGAATTGAGTGGAAGCTACCTATACTGCTGTTTGCGGATGATACAGTTCTGATGAGTTATAATGAATGGGAGTTGCAGGGTCTGGTAAATGAGCTTGGAACAGTGTGCGAAAAACGGAATTTGAAGGTAAATGCGGGGAAGAGCAAGGTTATGGTCTTCGAAAGGGGTGAACTTTTCACAGAGTGTGAGGTGAAGCTGAACGGTCAGGCTATGGAGATCGTCAACTATTTTAAGTATCTGGGCAGTGTGTTGAGTAAAGATGGGACTGTGGATGAAGAATTGCGGGAGAGGGTACAACAGGGGAAGAGGGTTGTAGGAACGCTAAAAGCAGTAACAAGAAATAGGGTGGTCAGTATGCAAGTGAAGAAGTACTTGCATGACAGTGTGGTAATCCCGACACTGACTTACGGAAGCGAAGCATGGACGTTGGTTGAGAGACTCAGACCAAGAGTGAGAGCAGTGGAAATGAATTACTTAAGGAGTGCATGCGGAGTTACATGGAGGGATAGACAGACTAATGAGGAAGTAAGAAGGAGGTGTGGTGTGGAGGTAGATGTGCTGGAAAGTGTGAAAAGGAACAACTTGAGATGGTTCGGCCATAATTATGGAACGTATGGAAAGCGAGAGAATGACTAAGAGGGTGTACGAGAGCGAGGTGGAGGGACAGAGAGGAAGAGGTAGACCGAATGAGAGGTGGAAGGGTGGAGTGAGGAAGTACATGAACAAAGGCGGTGCTGGTTGTGGGGAGGGGCGTCGACTGACTGGGGACAGAGGTGCATGGGGGCGGTTCGTTCGTGGCCATCCCTTCGGGGATCATAGCGTCAGGCAATAGATAGATAGATGGAATAACACTTCTCAATGAAGATACTGTGGTAAATTAATTATTAAATTGGGCGTAGGTTCTAGGTAATCAGTGATGACTCAAGAAGGGTAATTACACATGAAATACACATCGACCTCAACTTGCAAAATACACAACAGAATACATATATTAGGAAAATCTGTGAGTGTGCAAGGCAAGTTAATTAAAACCAATGTATATAACGCATGCGTAGGACGTTCTAGAGTAAATAAATAAATTATGAACACTAGGTCTTAAACACAGACCTTAACTAATTCTTTATGTATTGATTCTGAAAGATGAACACAATACGTAATTAAAGATCTTGGCCACAGATCTCAGAATTCATTAACACAACACAATTCACATATTTTAACCTATACCTCAACAACAATAGCACAACGAAAAGACACACAGAACTTTTGGGAATGTTTGGAAGGCTGGTGAAGAGGGTGCAGCGCTGGCCAACGTAGGACGTAGGTCGTAGGTCCTAGGGGCAGCCCTTCTGGGGGAAGGGTGTCTTCGGGCAGCACTTCCGGGGGCAGGGCGTCCTCGGGCAGCACTTCCGGGGGCAGGGCATCCTTGGGCAGCACGTCAGGCTCCAGGCTTCAGGAAGGTGGGGTGTCCCTCCGACAGGAACCCAGGGGGCACTTCAGGATCGCATACTCTCCGGGCAGGGCAGGAGCAGGCTGATGCAAGCCAACACTTTTAATTAGCTACTCTGAGCCTGAAGGTTTTAGAATAGTATTGAGGTGTGGTTGCATACTTTTCCACAATTTACCTGAGATAATGTGCGGCTTTTTCCTCGAGTCCCGTTTACAGGTGTTCAACATCAGAGGGGTATTGTGAAATGGTTGTGATGAAGTTGTGAGGTAAATACTTATTGTAGGTATACCTAGTGGTAGTTTACATGGATACTTATGTGCTAGGTAGCTTATTAATTACTTAAGACCTAGTTACTTAGTCTAATAAGGGAGAAATGGGAGCATGGGAGAATTGGGGTGTCTCTGCTATTTTCTTGTCTTGATTATGGGGTCTTTGAGTTGCAGACTGGCTATTCTGTAGCTGTTATTTGGGTGGCTCGTCTTCAGACCCGTCATCTCACCACCTTCTTCGTAGAAAAAGTCGCGACCCCGCGATTTAATAATATATGATCTGGTGGTGGGTGAGTTGATGACAGGTATTAAACTTTGGAGAGTGAGCGGCCAAAGTGTGGTAGGGACATCCGCCTTGGATAGGGTGTCCATGCTGATGTTTATTTGCCAGTCTTCTGTTTTTGCGGAAGGTGACACCGTTTATCTTTATGGCTGGCTGTTGTGCTGTAGCAGGCGGTGTAGCAGGGGAGGTGGCTGGACCTAGTCTGCCTGCTGTCGTTGGTGAAGGGGTAGTGATGAGTTCTGGGGTAGTAGTACCAGGTAGAGTTGACCTCGTTCTAACAGGGGTGGTCTGGAGTGTAGCTGGCAGGGTAGGCTGGGGGTGGTCCCGCCATTGAGGGGGGCACTATAGGACGGCCAGATCTTGTACATGGGGTTAGACCAAGTATTAGAGAGGGTTTGGAGACACATGGTAATGGGAAGGGGGAGGAAGCTGAGCTAGATGATAGAGGTGGCCTATTTACTTTGTTGGGGGTTGGCCGAATTAGAGATCAGAAATGGTGGGTTCTGTGGATCCTAAATTGTGTTATTAGTTGCAGGCAAAATGTCATTCAGATTGGGATCAGCAAGCATCACATTGTTCTCATTAATAGGCTGAAATTTACGTACATGCCTGTTACGATATGTGTGTGACTCACCAAAACAGTTGATGGTAACCTAATAACAGTTTGGTACAAGTACATACACCAATTGAATACCAGATTTTTTTTTTTTACAGTAAGAACACTCGTGTTGATAGCCGTATTGAGACACTGCTGCCATCAGTGTTATGTCGGGCTATAAGGTTTACAGCTCGTTATATAGTCTTTACTAAAATCCAGATCTGGACTTATAGACCGTAAATAACTCAACAGGGTCAAATCTAACACAGTCTTACTCTCACAAATAAGTATTCAATTAGGTACAACAGTACTCAATAACAACACACAACAATTATAACACCTGTTTATTAAATTAGATCTAATACCTGAAAATCAGATTGTAGCTTCACCTAGATAATTATTGGAACTATCAGGCAAGGATTACCAGGCATATAAATGGTAGATCCTGAATGGGGAGCAATCGTTCTTCATCATCATCATCATCATCTCCGACGCCTTGTTTCCCCCTGGGAAACCCCCGCTAGAGGATGGCCATGACAGAAATGTCTCTAGGCTAATTTGTCAAGACATGCCTCCTTTGCCCGTGCCACAATGCCCCTTCCACTACGTGGAAGTTTTTCTTCAATATATTTTTCTACTTTCTTTTCCCATACCATAGGTGGTCTTCCACTACTAGCTGTTCCACTCACCTGACTCTCATATATCTTTCTTGGCATTCTGCCTTCATCCATTCTCTGAACATGACCATACTACCTCAAAGTACTTCTCTTTATCCACTCAACCACACCACAATCAATGCCCAAATCCTGCTCTTCCATTCCAAAGGACTCATACACTTCCCTATTACTTGGCCCATCTAGCCTATTCATGCCAGCTGCCATTCTGAAAAAGCTCATCTCCACAGCTCTCAGGTTGGAGAGGTCCTAGTCACTTGCTGTCCATGTCTCACTTCCATACGAGAATGTTGGGAGCAGCAGACTGTTTCTCAGTGACTTTTTGACTTACTGACTAACCATTCTTCCTTTGAGAATACTATCAAGTTCTCCAATCACCTTTCTCCCTTGCATTTTTCTCTTTTATCTCGCTCTCCATGTTACCGTGTTTGCATAGTACAGCTCCCAAATACTTGAAACTTTCAACCTCTTCCATTACTTAATTTTTAATTTTTATGTTACAACTTTTCTCATGTTCTTTCTTGATTCTATATTTTTCCTTAAAATCTATGGTTTCATGCATTCTTCTCTCAAACACCATTACCTTACATTTCCCTACGTTGACCTTTAACTTTCTCTTTTCACATACCCTGAAGTTCTTCCGCATTTTCCGCCAACAGGACTGCATCGTCCGCATATAGGCATGTTAAAATCTTCCATTTTCTTCCCTCTGATTCCAGTCTAGCTCCTACACCCATTGATCCCGCCCTACATTCTCTAATCACTCCATCCATGTATATATTGAACAACCAAGCTGACATGACACATCCCTGTCTTACTCCTACATTGACCTCAAAACTTTCACTTAACTTATCTCCTACCTTCACATTTGCCATTGCATTCCTATAAAAAGATTTTACTGCCGTTAGCAAACTTTCCTCCTACACCATATACTGTTAACATATCCCACAGACCCTCCCATTCTACTTTGTCGTAGGCTTTTTCCAAATCCATGAATGCTGCATAGAGGTTTCTGTTCTTGGCCAGATACTTCTCTACCAACAACCGCATTGAGGCTATCTGGTCAACGCAGCCCCTGCCCTTTCTGAAACCTCCATGCTCCTCGCCTATTTTGTCATCCGTTATCTTCTGCAGTCTCTCAGTTATTACTCTTGCGTGTACCTTTCCAGGTATGCTAAGCAAACTAATTCCCCTATAACTCTTACACTCCTCTTTACTACCCTTCCCTTTGTACAAGGGTACTATTACTGCTTTCCTCCAGTCCTCTGGTACACTTTCCTTTTCCCATGCTAATTTACATAACCTATGCATTATGTCAACAGCTTCTTCTCCTCCATATCTCAGCATTTCACCTGGGATGTTATCTACTCCAGCAGCTTTGCCCATTTTAAGTCTATTGACTGCTTCTTTTACTTTTTCTCTGCTTATCTGACTTTCATTTACCCTGTTTATTCTACCTCTCTCCATTCCTATGGATGAGATGTTTGCCTTCCCCCTACTCTTTACAGCTAAGCTACTAAAATGATCTTTCCACACTTTCACCACATCATCACCCTCTACCACTTCCCCATTAATGTCCCTCATCCTACCACCTGAGACACTCAGTCTTCTTCCCTCTGGCTTCTTTCACAGCTCTGTAGTATGCTTTCTTGTCATTCAGAAACGGTTCACTAATCTTTTTCCGATATTCCTCATCTGCCTTACTTTTAGCATCTTGTATCGTCCTCTTCACTCTTTGTTTCTAGTTTATATATTCTTCTTTCATCGCATCTCTAGTTTCTCTAGGTATATTCTTTTGCAGCATACTCTTTCTCAACTCTTTCTTCTTTTTCACTATTTCTTCTATCTCTTTGCTAAACCATGCGTTACCTTTCTTCTTCCACATTTTAAATGTTTTCTTCCCACATACTTTCTCAGCTGCTTTAACCCATAATTAGCGGCGAGCAACATAAGTCGAGTTAAATAAAGCTGGACTATGTGGCGGCGCTCGACATAACTCGAGTGGCAATTTCAGCACGTAATGTGGCTGAGAGAGAGAGACAAGTGGTGGCAGGAGACTAGCGAGCGTATGACTGCTCCAGACCACCGCGGCGAACCTACTGACACAAATCTCAGCTCCCTCCTCCCTCTCTCACTCGCTACATACTCAATTATGTACTGAAAGTACCGAATTACCTGCTTTTTGCACTCGCGTTGCACGGTTATTGCAAGAAAACTATCCATCATACAAGGATCGTTATGGTGTCATTCGAAAGCTCTGTTTATGCCCTTTCAGGGATAGGTACTTGTTTTACGTTCTGGGTCTTATATAGGCATGAAAATGATCACGTAAACAGCCCTATTTTGGCTAAAAACACCCCGCTGTGCGGTACACATAAATAAACCGCATAGGCCGCTCGTAAGGTGTTAATCATGGAGTATCTTGTACCTATCCATACTTCGTCTACAGTATTTCCTAGGTCTATCATATCGTCCATGCTCTTTATAGTCTCTTTCAGCATATCCCTGTATGTTGTTGCATTACATTCTTCACTTAGTTTTCTCACATTTATTCTCTCTACTGTCAGTTTTCTCACTTTCCTCTCATATTTCCACTCCTTTTTTATCCTCACTGTTGTCAGCACTGTATAGTGGTCTGATCCCGTCAGCATACCTCTTACAGCTTTCGAATCTAAAAAAAATCCTTTTAGCCCAGAGTCAATCATGGCATAGTCAATTAAAGATTTCTGTTCCTGCTCACCTTCACCTCTGTGCCATGTATACCTACGAATGTGACGACGTTGAAAATACGTATTGGCCAGAAACATTTCTCTTTCTGCACATACTCCTACAAGAAAGTCACCATTCCTGTTCCTACCCTCCACACCCCATTTACCCACTATACCTTCTATCTCCTCATTTCCAACTCTACCATTCATGTCACCCAGTAAAATTACCTGTGTGCACTCTTGCCTTTCTCTTATACATGTATTGACTTTAAACCAAAACTTTCTATTTTCTTCCACACCTTTCCCAATTTCTTTGTTAACCGGTGCATAGACGCACATAAATGTATACCTGTCTATCCCGATCTTGCACTCACACCAAACGATTCTTGAGTCCATGCATCCATAATTTTTCACACACTTCTTCAACCTATCTGACAAAATCACAGCTACCCCTTCTTTTTTCTTACGTTTATATCCTGCATCCATCCCAGACCCGGCAACCCACCCTTCCCCACCCCACAAATCATGTTCACTCTCACCATCCCACACTCCAGAGCCTAACAGGTGAGTCTCACCCACCCCACATACATCTACACATCCATCCTGGAGTTCTCGCATCAAACACACTCTCTTTCTAAAATCATTTATGCCATTGGCATTGAAGGCACAGACACAGAGCACGCTTCCTTTCACCCGAACTAAGTTTCCGCCACTTTTCTACTTTGCTCCTCCACCCCAGCGGGGATCCTGGCCGGCAGCATACCGAGCACAGTTGTTTCCCGGGAGGACTTGGGGTCTGGACATAATGCCTCCAAAACAGGGGGCCGGATTGTCAAAATCTTAGATAAAAAGTACCTTAAAAAATGCAAAAACAAAATACTGGTACGAAGAACAGTAAAAATGTAAATTAAAAAAGGATTTAAGATTAAAAACAAAGTGTTCTGTGGAAGAAACAGCACACCCGCTCTCCCCTTTGGTTCCACCGTCAGAAAAATAAAAGATAAGAAATTTAAAAAGAAGGATTAAATCAAGGATGGTGTAGTAACAAGGATACCTCGAGAAGGGGGGGTAGGACTTGCTTACCGTAATTGAACACGGTAAGCCAAAGAGGTGCATTTTTAGTAAGACTCGTCCAATACCGTTTACTTTGACGCAGATGACAGGATCTCTAAACCTCATTGGTTACGATACTGCCACTGCGCAAAGCTCTTCAATTGAGGTTATAACCAGGTGAATAATCTGCAACTAAATAATACACTTAACTTATAGAATCAACCCTTAATAATAATCATGATGTGAGTCGAGTATCTTCCGTGAATAAAAACAACAGTGAAAGCACTAGAACACAATCTCAAATAAGAGAAGCTGGGAGAGTTGAGAAAGTAAACAATAACTCAGGTGGCGAGCCGGCTAGGTAGTCGCGGTATTCTCAAGTGACCTTCCTACTTAAATTGTGGAGGTCAGGTCACCTACTGGACTGCGGTGGTTGAAATTAATCTCCGTTAATGCAACTAGAATGGTAATTTAAATAATCTTACTCTGAAATTGGGGGCAAGAGATGATTTAATTTATTTTGCAAAAGATTAAGTGGGTGGACTAAATTATGTAATTTCTAATGAATATCTTATATTCACGTCGACGATAGTTTGTAAGAATAACTAAACGAGCCGAGGAATTCAGATATCTATCTATCTATCTATATGCTCAGGCCCAATCCCCATTTTGGGGGTAGTCGACTCAAGACAGAGCAAGAACAGGGAAAACACAAAAACAACATAAAACAAAAAAAAACAGATAAAAAACACAAACTCTCACACATCCAGGTCACCCAGGAGAAGACCCAGAGACCAGGGTTACAAAGGTCGCTCCAGCACTCCCCCGGCCCCTGACCACCAGGAGAGGTTCCGATCTCGGCAGGCAGACATGCAGCGGAGCCAAAGCGACAAGCCCTCCCACCACACTTCCAGGCACACCCTTTATATTAATCGTCTCCCCGGGCCAGGCGCCTGATGGACTATTATCTAGTCCAACTTGCGCCCGACCCCTTACTCCAAATGACCACGTGTTCACTCAACTATTCACAAGCATTCTCCATTCACTCCTGTCCACCACCACTTCCCCTGCCTGATCTATAGTCATTCCTCTATCATCCGAAGCCTTTCTTACACAGTCTCTCCATCTCAATGGGGGTCTTCCTGCCCTTCTATCTCCCCTTGTACCTGACTCACATATTCTCTTTGTAAGCCTTTCATCTCCCATTCGTTCAACATGACCATACCAGCTCAGCACCCTTCTGTCCACTCTGGCTGACAAATGTTCCTGCTGCCCCACTCTCCTACGTATCTCTTCATTTCTCAATCTGTCTCTATGAGTAACTCCACACATACTCCTCAAGCAGCTCATCTCCATCACATCCAGCCCTCTTTTCTCCTTTTTCTTCAGAGCCCATGTCTCAGCCCCATACATCACTGTTGGCACAACAATTCCTTGATACAGTGCACTCTTTACTTTCACTCCGAGATTTCTCGTCTTCCACATACTTCCCATTGCTCCGAAAACCTTCCTTCCTTCACACACTCTCTGTTTTACCTCCACTTCCATACCTCCACTCCTGCTTATTGTTCCTCCTAGATATTTAAAACACTCTACTTGTTCCAATATTTCCCCATCCAGCCTCACATCTAGATTCACCCTATGCTCTCCCCTATTACACACCATTACTTTACTTTTATTGACGTTCACCTTCAGTTTCCTCCTTCCACAAACCACACCAAACTCTTTGACTACCCGCTGCAGTTTCTCATCAGAATCCGCCACCAATGCTGTGTCATCAGTGAACAGCAACTGATTCAACTCCCAATCTCTACCATTCTTTCCTACTAAACCCAATCCTCTTCCCATAGTTCTCCTTTTCACCTCCCTCACCACACCATCCATAAACATATTAAACAGCCATGGTGACATTACACAACCCTGTCGCAAACCTACCTTTACCTCAAACCATTCACTCAACTCACCATTTCCTACTCTCACACATGCTCTGCTCCCTTCATAAAAACTCTTAACTGCTTCTAACAAATTTCCTCCAATTTCATAAATCCTTAACACCTTCCACATTGCTTCACGGTCCACACGATCATATGCTTTTTCCCAGTCCATAAAAGCCCAAAATATCTCCTTATGCTTCTCTAAATACTTCTCGCATAACTGTCTTACTGCAAACATCTGATCCACGCACCCTCTTCCCCTCCTAAAACCGCACTGTTCTTCTCCTATTGCAACTTCCGTACACTTTATTATCCTCTCTATCAACACCCTGCCATACAGCTTTCCAACCACTGACAATAAACTAATACCTCTATAACTTGAACACTCCTGCCGATCTCCCTTCCCCTTGTACAACGGCACAATACATGCACTCTTCCAGTCTATTGGTACCATTGACACAACAAAGCACACATTGAAAAGTCTCACCAACCAATCTATTATCACATCTCCACCCTTCTTTATACACTCCACAGCAATACCATCCAAACCTTCTGCTTTTCCTGCTCTCATTTGTTTCACTGCTTCTTTCACCTCATTTTCCTCAATCCTTTCATTCATTCCCTGCCACCTGGGTGGCCTGGGTAACCTATCTCCATCCACCTCTGCTTCAATCACTGCTTCTCTTCCATCTCTTGTATTTAACAAAGATTCAAAATACTCGGCATATCTTTTCCTCACTTCAACTGGTTCCACTAGTAATTCTCCATTTTCATCTTTCACTGACTCTTCCCTCTTTTGTCCTCCTTTCCTTACTTTATTTACCTCCTTCCAGAACAGAGGTGCGTTTTTAGTAAGACTCGTCCAATACCGTTTACTTTGACGCAGATGACAGGATCTCTAAACCTCATTGGTTACGATACTGCCACTGCGCAAAGCTCTTCAACTGAGGTTATAACCAGGTGAATAATCTGCAACTAAATAATACACTTAACTTATAGAATCAACATTTAATAATAATCATGATGTGAGTCGAGTATCTTCCGTGAATAAAAACAACAGTGAAAGCACTAGAACACAATCTCAAATAAGAGAGGCTGGGAGAGTTGAGAAAGTAAATAATAACTCAGGTGGCGAGCCGGCTAGGTAGTCGCGGTGACCTTCCTACTTAAATTGTGGAGGTCAGGTCACCTACTGGACTGCGGTGGTTGAAATTAATCTCCGTTAATGCAACTAGAATGGTAATTTAAATAATGTTACTCTGAAATTGGGGGCAAGAGATGATTTAATTTATTTTGCAAAAGATTAAGTGGGTGGACTAAATTATGTAATTTCTAATGAATATCTTATATTCACGTCGACGATAGTTTGTAAGAATAACTAAACGAGCCGAGGAATTCAGATATAAATTTAATATATAATTAGGGATGGAATACAGAAGGATATCTATGAATTGGATTTAAGAACAGATTATCATTTTCTAAATGAGCTTAGACAATGAAAGCTCTGAAACTATCAAGGAATGACAGTGTAATTAATAATTAATTCAATATTAATTATGAAGAGAAGGTGGCGTACACGACTAAGTTGTACTAAGGTAATACTCAAAATAGTATACCCAAAAGGCCTGAACGAGTTAACAGGGAGGTGGCGCACACAACGAAGTTGTGCTAAGGTAATACTCAAAATAGTATTACCAAGACGTCTGAACGAGTTAACAGAGTCTTAATATAAACATACACCAGAATACGAGGTGTAGGGTAAGTGATGTTGCATTAAGTAACAGAATCTATGCAATGCTGGAATTCCCAAGCATGAAGAATCAGAATTACTTACATCAGTAATAAAATGAACGTAAATACTAATTCATTAAATAATTACAATGGAGTTTAAGTAAGAGTAAAAATGGGGGAACTCGGGAAATAAATGTGTTGATAGAATAACAACACTTCTCTATGAGGATACTGTGGTAAATTAATTATTAAATTGGGCATAGGTTCTAGGTAATCAGTAATGACTCAAGAAGGGTAATTACACGAAATACACGTCGACCTCAACTTGCAAAATACACAACAGAATACATATATTAGGAAAATCTGTGAGTGTGCAAGGGTAGTTAATTAAAACAAATGTATATAACGCATGCGTAGGACGTTCTAGAGAAAATAAATTAATTATGAACACTAGGTCTTAAACACAGAACTTAACTAAGTCTTTATGTATCGATTCTGAAGGATGAACACAATATGTAATTACAGATCTTGGACACAGATCTGAAAATTAATTAACACAACACGATTCACATATTTTAACCTATACCTCAATAACACAACGAAGAGACACACAGAACTTTAGGGAATATTTGAAAGGCTGGTGAAGAGGGTGCAGGGTTGGCCAACGTAGGTCGTAGGTCCTAGAGGCGGGCTGCCTTCTGGGAGCAGGGTGTCCTTGGGCAGCACTTCCGGGGGCAGGGCGTCCTCGGGCAGCACTTCCGGGGGCAGGGAGTCCTCGGGCAGCACTTCAGGCTCCAGGCTTCAGGAAGGTGGGGTGTCCCTCCGACAGGACCCCAGGGGGCACTTCAGGATCGCATACTCTCCGGGCAGGGCAGGGGCAGGCTGATGCAAGCCAACACTTTTAATTAGCTACTCTGAGCCCGAAGGTTTTAGATTAGTATTGAGGTGTGGTTGCATACTTTTCCACAATTTACCCGAGTAATGTGCGGCTTTTTCTTCGAGTCCCGTTTACAGGTGTTCAACATCAGAGGGGTATTGTGAAATGGTTGTGATGAAGTTGTGAGGTAAATACTTATCGTAGGTATACCTAGTGGTAGTTTACATGGATACATATGTGCTAGGTAGCTTATTAATTACTTAAGACCTAGTTACTTGGTCTAATAAGGGAGAAATAGGATGTGGATAGACTTGTCCACCAGCTACATTCTTAAACAAACATTGATATAGCTCGCTTAATAGTTGCTCTTGGTCGAGGTTTATTGGATCTCCCGATCCGCCACAATGTGTCCTCTCGTTTATATCCATTCCTGTTGGTAGATTCCAGGCCGTTGAAGTTTTATTTGCATAACCACTTTTCATTCTAAGCAAGATCTGGGGCTGAGAAAAGCTGTGTTTTGGTTGGCTGTGAAGGCTGAGGAAAGTTTTGTTTTGGTTGTCTGTGAGGGCTGGGGGGCGTGCCCGAGCAGGTGGCTAATGAGTTTGGGTGACCTCCCATACCTTTGTCTCGTCGTAGAAAACGGTGAAACAGGGGTTGCTTGGGTATTTGTCCAGGGGCTAGAGCATGGGAGAATTTGGGTGTCTCTTCTATTTTCTTGTCTTGATTATGGGGTCTTGGAGTTGCAGACTGGCTATTCTGTAGCTGTTATTTGGGTGGCTCGTCTTCAGACCCGTCATCTCAGTTTTCTTGTAAATTACTTGATACTGTACATAGAGAGAGAGTGGGGGTCTTTTTATTTGTAAACATTATCATTAGTTAAAGGTCAAACTGGTGAGTGGGAACCTTAAGATCTGTGTAGGCTGTATATCTAAATTCCTTTCTCTCTTGATTGCCACTTACACTGATTGAGTTCGACATTATTTAATAAACTGAAAGAGACAGAGAGGCAGAGAGAGCGAGAAAGGGGGTGATAATTACCATAGAGTTACATAGATATACAGACTTCACTGACCATGCGGTCTCTACTAGTCAGTCCGAACTTAATTCTAACAAAATGTACTACTAATGTAAGGCTAGCAAAGCAGAATGCTCTGTCCCCACCACCACTCCACACCCAGAGAGAGAGAGAGAGAGAGAGAGAGAGAGAGAGAGAGAGAGAGAGAGAGAGAGAGAAAGAGACAGAGTGAGAATAAAAGTAAAAGTGAGAATGTGAGTATGAGAGACAGTATTACACTGTAGACTAATAAAAGGACTGCCACCACTGCACCCACTATTACACTGGAGACAGAGGACGTGTTATGGGTAGAGATACTTTACTATACAGAAATATGATAATTTTAAACCGTGATTATCGGATTGGGGACTCAAGGCAATAGAGCTATAATATAATCATATCACTACGATGACGTCATATATATACTGTATATGTCTGACTAACAGACAATTTTACACAGTATCCCCAAGTAATTAAATAACAAAACATAATATATGAATAAACTATTGAAATTCCACAGAAATGTCATTAGATGAATCAAACGCCTAATGATAGCCAGTCTAAAGGATGGCGTCATCATACTGAAATAATTACTAATGTGTTATTAATGATCACCTGAATATCGTATCTGTATTTCTTTTAATAGTCAGTGTTGACGACAATATTGTCGTATTGAAACATTTGACTTGCTAATGAACATACTCTTGCAGTTCTTTGTACACGCCGACGATAGTCGAGACATACATACAACATCAGAAGCTTATGTGTATGTGTGTGTGTGCGTGTGTATGTGTGTGTGTATCCGCCACTCAGTAGGATGGTGATAGTTTGAGACACATAATTAGTACAGCAGTGTTGGAGCCTCGGTATAAGGCCTATGGATTATTGAGTAGCAGAGATCTAAGGGACCACCTCCATAATCAGTATAGGAATTACTTAGCACATCAACCCTGCCCTTTAATTGTCCAGTATTTGCTAAACAAAATGTCCCCGGCGAACGAGCTACTCATATTAACAGAGGACTGGGTTCCTGTGGTGAAGAGGTAATCTGCATGAATTAAAATGTAAGGTTGATGTGTATCATACTGGTAGTGTCGCTCTTAAAGGGGGTTAGCTATATGAGAGAGAGAGAGAGAGAGAGAGAGAGAGAGAGAGAGAGAGAGAGAGAGAGAGAGAGCTACATATAGAGCTACATAGATACACAGACCTCAAGGTCCTTACTAGGCAGTCTGGCTTTACAAACTATATATGTATATATATATATATATATATATATATATATATATATATACACCGGTACATACATATACACATACACACACACACACACACACACACATATACACATACATACATACACACACACACATACATATATATACAGTATATATATACATACTGTACAGTGCACACACATACACATATATACATTTTTTTTTTCATATCACCCCAGCCCTCTGCAGATAGAGGTCAAGCCTTCCCTTGAAAGCGTTTATTGTGTCGCTCTCCACCACTCTCGCTGGTAGTTTATTCCACTCTGTCGCCACACTGTAGGTGAAGAAACTCTTTGTGACATCTAGGTTTGCCTTTTTGGTTTTTAATTTCATTCCATTTCCGCGAGTTTGATTAGTATTGTTTAATGTGAATAGTGCATTTACATCGACTTTGTCGAAACCTTTTAGTATCTTAAAGCACTCAATAAGCTGACCCCTCAACCTCCTCATTTTTAATGAGAACAGGTTCAATCGTTTAAGTCTTTCTTCATATGGTTTATTTCTTAATGAGGGTATCATCTTCGTCGCTCTACGCTGTACTGACTCGAGTCTTACTATGTCCTTGATCAGATAAGGTGACCAGAACTGCACACCATATTCAAGGTAGGGCCTCACCATACTTTTGAACAGTGGCACTATTACGTTTTCATGTGTATATGTAAATTTTCGTTTAATAAAGCCCAATGCTATGTTTGCCTTATTTGCAGCTGCTATACATTGGTCGGAAGTTTTTAGGTTTTCAGATATTAGTACCCCTAGGTCTTTTACTACCGTTGCGGTTTTTATTTGTTTGCCATTCATTTCGTATTTGTATTTCATATTTCTGCTACCAACCTGCAGCACCTGACATTTATCGACATTGAAGGGCATCTGCCATTTTTTCGACCACTCTGATATCTTGTTTAAATCAGATTGCAACGCATTTCTATCATCTTCGTTCAGGACTGTATTTCCTATTTTTGTATCGTCGGCGAATTTGGAAATGGTGTTGTTTACCTCTACATCAATATCGTTAATGTAAATGAGAAACAGGACCGGTCCAAGGACTGAACCCTGTGGAACTCCACTAGTGACAGGCTCCCACTCCGATTCCACTCCATTTATCACCACTCTCTGTCTTCTGTCTGTAAGCCAATTTTGTATCCAAGAATGAATTTCACCTTTGATACCTATCCTCTCCAGTTTAGCCAATAGTTTTCGGTGAGGCACCTTGTCGAAAGCTTTTTGAAAGTCCAAGAAGATTATATCTAGTGATTTCGTCATGTCGTTATATGTGAATAGTTTGTTATAAAATTCAATCAAATTTGTTAGGCATGACTTATTTGATCTAAAGCCGTGTTGACTATTTTTGATTAGGTTGTTTGATTCGAGGTAATCTACTATCTTATCTCTAAGGATTTTTTCCATGATTTTTCCTACAATTGAAGTTAGACTAATTGGTCTGTAATTACTCGCTTTGGCCTTGCTACCCTTCTTGTATATCGGCGTAATGTTTGCATCTTTCCAATCACTCGGTACAATTCCCTGTAGTAATGATAAGTTAAATAGTTGTGTCAGGGGTTTTGCTATTTCGTCCTTAACATTCTTAATTATTTTCGGGTGGAGCAGAGAGAGAGAGAGAGAGAGAGAGAGAGAGAGAGAGAGAGAGAGAGAGAGAGAGAGAGAGAGAGAGAGAGAGAGAGAGAGAGAGAGAGAGAGAGAGAGAGAGAGGAGAAAGTTAGAGTTAAAGATACTAAACAGTTTTGTTTTGTCTTAGTATTACTTGTAAACAATTAATTCCTTATAATAAAGCAGTGAAACAAAAAGACAGCCAATCACAAGACTCCCTTCCACTCAGCACTCCCTTTGACAACACTCTGAACTCAAAATTAAGTTTAAATAATGCCTTTGCATGATTGGAGACGCATGAAGGAAATTTGATAGTAACCGAAGAACTATTATGATGATTTATATTAAGGGGAGGAATACCGTTTTTCTGGACCCCCTTCTCCCTAATGTTTAGCCCCCCTAGTTTTGAGATTATAAGACGTTCGGCCCATTAGTTTGGCGATTTTAACACCTTTCGCCCCATTTCGTTGTCAATTTTAAGACCTTTCGTGCCATTAGGGGAGGTGTGGTGGAGTGGTCTTGCCACTGGCCTGGTAATCCAAAGGTCCCGGGTTCAAATCCCGATGTATCAATGGGAAGATATTATAGGGATGGAATTTGTGCTGTACCTAGTATCAGTGCATTACCACAAGCCCACAGAAACGTCAAATAAAATACCCTCATTGTTCCCTGATTAAATAGCACTGTATGAATATTCCCACATTCAAAATATGCTATAGGGGTGCAATGCCTGGTGAGTTATCTGCTCAACAGGTGGCGTTGTGTGTGTGTAAGTGTGAGAGTCCGAGTGTAGGGGTTGAGACAGTGAAGCACGGGAACGAGGTGGCTTCAGAGATGAGGTCGTTTCGGGCCATGAGTGAGCACCGTGCCTCATGTGAAGGCAAGATGGCAGGTGCTCGTTGTACTCTACGTGCTTCAAATGTCTCACTCCCTAGACTGGAACAAGACCTCACGGGCTTCACTGTTCATTGTAAAGCGGTAAATGTTAAGGCTCTCAGCCTATGCCCTAGAGGAAGTAAGTTGGAATATAGAAAAAAAAACAAAAAAAACCCACAAAAACAAAATGTAGGTGTCGGTCTTTTCCTGGCGAGCGACAGCGAGCCTGCATTTTTTAGAGGCTGGTACATTTTTCTACCAAAAAATTTACAAATTGATCTTGGGTTTTTTTTTCTAAGCTTGATGGAAGTCTAGGGAAGACACTAAAAAAAATATATATGAATAAATGAATTAATAGACCAAACAAACGATCAGTCTCCCCTTGAGAAAACTATCTCCCTGCTACTATTGTATTTGTTCCACGCTACAGTCAAAGGCGGTAATCTAGTCTGTTATTACGGGGGAAGTAGTTGCGTGTTCTCAATCATGTTAAGTCCCATTAGCTTCCAGATTTTAAGACGTTCGTTCCATTGGTTTGGTGATTTTAAGACCTTCCACCCCATTTATTTGTCATTATATAGACTTTTCGTGCTATTTAGGTGTCGCTTATTTCCCTGGCGAGCGATAGCGAGCCTGTAATTCTAAGAGGAATTGGCCTTCGGCCGGAAAATGTTTCTATCGAAAAATGTAGATTTATTTTGAAGGAGGGTCGGGAGGGGGGGGGGGGGTAATTTTATTTTTAAAGCTTGATGGAGGTCTAGGGAAGAAACTAAATATATCATGAAAATATATACATTATAAATGAGGAAATATATAGTGTACGCCCATCCCCCCTTAAAACTTTTTCCCTCGGTAGGAAGAGGTCGAGAGAGGGAGGATCATTTGTCCATGTCGATGTTTTTAAATTCTTTAAGAAATCTGCAGCACTTTATTAATTTACCTATTAGTCACCGCTTCTTAAGTGAAAACAGGTTGCAGAGTTCTTGCAATCTCTCCTCATAAGATATGTTTTTAAGAGAAGGAATAAGTATTTTGGTAGTTTTTTTCTGTACTGATTCCTATATACCATTAACAAATGGAAGAGAGAGAGAGAGAACGGTGTCCAAAACTGTACTGAATATTGAATACCCAGCCTGACACAGTTCTTATTAGTAATACAGTGTCACGATCACTTGGTATGAACCCTGCAAGACAAATATCTTTTAGCCCTTACAATCTTATAACACCAATGTTTGTTATGAATTAGCTACCTTTCGACGATTATAATAATTCAGCTTAGTAAGTGCATTTCAGAGTTAGATAGATACTTAAAACTTTAACCGTTAGGTCCTGATGTGGCGGCATCTACGCCGTGGGGCCACCTCCCGAGGCTGCCAACCGCGGATGGCTGCCGACCCTCCACGGCCGAAGACAAAATCAACGATCAGTGGAGGAAAACCGGCTGCTGGCCGCGGGGAGCAGTTTCGGGAGCCAAACCGTCACAACCATCCCCTGCCCCCTCCCTGGGGGCACGGGTCCTTGGAGCGGCTTCGGTCGCGCCGGGAATTTCCACACCTCTCACACCACACACACACATCACACAGTTTTTCCTACACCAAGAAATGACTCTCCGGCTGTCATTTCTCGAAGACTTCTTCTAGCCGGAGACATTGAGAGCAACCCAGGACCCACGAACACATACATATGTCCAACACATATGTCCAACTTGCTCAAAACCCATCACTTCGAGTCGCCATACTAAGGGTTCAGTTCTCTGCAATTCATGCGGGAACTGGACCCACTTCATCTGCACAACACTTGCCTCCAAGAAACACTACACAAACACCTGGACCTGTTCCTCATGCCCCTCCCTCTCCCAGTCAAATCCCTCACCTAAAACCCGTCCACCTCTCCTCCCCAACCCACCTAACCTTCCCATATCATCCACACCCCCCCCTAAAACCCGTCCACCTCTCCTCCCTAACCCACCTAACCTTCCCATACCATCCACATCCTCAACTCAACACACCACACCCCATCCTAATCATTCCAACCCACATCTCCTGCTCCCCAATCCCCCCCACCCACCTCACCCATCCCAACCCCAGGCCCTCCCTCACCCCCCCCCCCCCCCCCCCCCCCTCACCCCCACCCCATCCTCGTGCAGCAGCACCCAACATACATCATGCACATAACATTAACATTCTTCAACTGAACATAGATGGCATCAACACAAAGAAACACGAACTCTCACACTTCATCAAACACATTGCCATCTTACAAGAAACAAAACTCCACACAACACAAAAAACACCCACATTTCATAATTTCACCACCATCAGACAAGACCGGGCTGTCGGCGGGGGCGGTGGACTCATCACCCTGGTACACAAAGAAATATCATACATAGTAACCAGTGTACAAACCAAATCCCTCCTCCCCCCAAATGATAACACAACAGAAATACAGTCAATTAAAATACGCACTGGCAACAACTCCAACATAACCATCATAAACACATACATCCCTCCCCAAACATCCCCTACAGTACCAAATGAATACAGACCACACTTACAACACATCACAAACACCCACACATCATCCTGGGTGGTGACTTCAACGCCAAGACGTCGGCCTGGTTTGTCGACAACCCCGACACAGACAGAGGGCTGGTACTACAAAACCAAACCGATAACCTCATCATCCTTAACGACATCCATCAACATACCCATATTCCTCACCAAGCCCTCTATAACCCATCATCTCCAGACATCACCTTTTGCTCCCCAGAACTCGCCCCCACAACATCCTGGAGGGTGGTCAGAACCTTAGGCTCTGACCACCTCCCGATCATTATCACCACCAAAACCAGACTCACCCCAGCTAGCCACAAAACACACATACACCAATTATAAAAGAGCTAACTGGGAAGCATTCACAAATGAGACAGAACAACACTTCACAACTCTAAACAGTACACCCATCACTAACATCAACAATGCTGTACACATACTCAATAAAACTATCCAAAACGCTGACAAGAAACACATTCCAAGAGGTAACAGAAAAAGACACAACCTCAACTTCACACCAGAAATTCAAAACTTCATCAGACAACGCGACATACTGAAACACTCCCCAGCACCCCACACACAAGATATCACACAACAAATTCAAGCACTCAACACTCAAACTAACAACAAAATACAAGAACAACAAAAACTAAATTGGAATAACTTCCTACAAACACTTGATCACAAAACAAACCCCAAAAAACTCTACAAAACACTAAACAGCATCACACTTTCCAACAGCAACACAACACAATCACATGCTGCAATCACAACAACAGACTCTACTCCTTCATGTAAACAACAAGCAAACACTCATCAATCACTTCTCACATGTCAGCCACCTAAAACCTCACAAAGACGACCGACGTGTCATCCGACGTAAGAGACAATTCCCCACAAACCCTGACTATACACCCTTCACCAATCACCAGACAAAGCATATCATCAACAATCTCAAGCACTCACCCGCCTGTGGCCTAGACAACATAAGCAACATACACCTCAGACACCTGGGACCACAAGGCATACAAGCACTCGCTAATATATCAAACTACAGCTATTCACACAACACAATACCAGACATTTGGAAGCATGGTATCATCATCACTTTCCCCAAACCCAACAAAGACCCCACGCTACCCTCCTCGCACCGCCCCATCACACTCCTTTGCTCCCCCTCCAAAGTCATGGAACGCCTAGTATTACAACTAATTACACCTGACCTACCCCTAGCTCCAACAAAACATGGCTTTAGGCCACTGCACTCCACAAACACTCTTCTCACAGACCTTACACAAAGAGCTTTCGACGGCATCAACTCAGCTAGAGCACCACACAGATCACTATTAGCCACACTCGACATTAGTAAAGCCTTCGATGCCATCCCCCGCCACAACCTAACAAACAAAATCTACAACACAAACATGCACAACACAAAAAGGTGGCTGGCCAATTTCCTAGCAGGCAGATGTGCACACGTATCTTTTGCCGGTCAGTCATCTAAAATCAGAAACTTTCCAAACGGAGTCCCACAAGGATCCGTCCTATCGCCCGCACTCTTCAATCTGTACATGCACGATATAACTACACCCAATACGCCCCAAATAAACTTAGCCTCTTATGACATAACACTCACATGCACACACCATGACCCAAAAAGAGCAACAGATCTCCTTCAACCCTATCTCAACACACTACATGGCTGGTGCACTACAAACAGACTTAATCTAGCCCCTGCCAAATCCACCGCAACCCTGCTCACAAGTTGGACAGGAGAACACGAATACATCCCTCAACTCACCATAAACAACACACCCCTAACACACACACACACACCCAAAATCCTAGGAGTAACATATGATACTCATATGACATTCAAACAGCACACCACAAACATTAAAAAGAAACTGACACCCAGACTTAACGCCCTCAGGTCACTTGCTCACACAAAATTTGGACAGAACAAAGAAACTACCACCACAGTATCTCCTTCAGACATATATGACGCAGAGGTTGCCAGATTAGCAATAAGAAATAGAGTTCTCTCACTCTTATAAATACCTCTCCAAAATTAGTTTTCTGCCCACATCTAACTCAAAGACAACTGCAGAGGTTGAAGTAACTAAAATAAAGTTTTGTAAAAAAACCTGATGGTAATAAAGGCTTTAAAGTATCCCTAATAGGCTCAAAATTGCGTCATATGTCGGAGAGGGGTATATAAACAATACATAAGATCAGTGATGGAATACGCAAGCCCAGCCTGGGCTTCTAACCTAGCTGAAACACATCATAAGACCTTACAGACTATTCAAAACAAAGCCCTGAAGATCATTACAGGCTGCACCGCTACTGCACCCACAGATCACCTACATCAAGAAACCAAAATCCTCAATGTCAAAGACCATCTGGACATGAGAGGCACTCAATTCCTGGCCGCAGCCTCCACGAACCAAGACCACCCACTAAACTACATGGCAACACACCCACAGACACCAAGAAATATCAAAACAACACCCAGCACACGGTATCACACACAATTATTGTCCTCTCTCCCGCCCTGCCCACCCCGAACCAACTTCCAGAAGCACATCCATACTCATATCTCTCACCGATCCATCCACTCACTCACAGACAACACGCAGCTGCATGCACGACCTCCCGAAATCCATCCTTCCGAATGTTCCCTTCCTCGCGAGGACAGAGTCCACGTTATTATATACTTCAAGCTGTGATTCGTTATCTCATATTCAAAACATTTATTTTTCTTCAAACTGCAACACTTTGCATTTTTTGTTTGCGTTAAATAACCGTTTTTGTTTTATTCAGGAGGAGCATCAGGAGAAGCATGTTAGTAGTTTGAAAGTGTTACAAGGCACCAATAGATGGCGCTATGTACCGAACACAGTCACACATCACAGGCCACTAATTGGACGTGCTGAATCCCACTGCATATCCGGAGTTTTGGGGATCACTCATGCAGTCATAATGTGCTGCAAGCAACGAGCGTAGAATGTTGGAAATCATGAAATATTAAAGACACATAACAAATCTGAATCTCCATTAGATAATTATAGGTAATCGGACTTGTGGTCATTAGAGTACGATAATTTGTGTGTGTGTGTGTGTGTGTGTGTGTGTGTGTGTGTGTGTGTGTCAACCCGTTCAGTATTAAGACACCTTTTTTCACTTGGTTCATGCCATCATTAGACGGTTCTATTCTTATTTGGAAGGCTCTCTAAGAATCAAAGAAATTGGTAAATTTCTATAAGTGCACCTATACGAGCTAAAACAAAATATTATTGTATTTAACAGGAAGGTTCGACGAGGTAAGTGATGTGGTATTGGTGGTAATATGCGGACATGGATTATAAGCATTCCGCCCCCTCTGACAAAAGTCTTATCAATCTAGATGTGACACGGATTTTACAATGTTTCAGAGAGACATTAGCCTAACCTAACAACCTAACTGATCCTAGTATTTTGGGTGGGGGCTGCTGCCCCCACACCCCTACTGGTTGAGTGAAACGGTAGAAATCAAGTTGGGATGTAGGGAGTAGTCGTAGATTTGGAAAATATCAAGAAAACCGGCCACGAATTTTCCTGGAAATTTGGAAGTCTCCCATCGAATGAACATAACCTATACATCATATTAATATATGTTTCAACTTTCGGAAAAACCGGTTTCCCCATTATCCAACAATCTTAAGATACGGCCCCCGATAGTGGGGACGGCTATGAAGTACAGGGAAATTGTGGGGTAAAAGACGGAAATAAGGGGTAATATTAGCCTAACCTAACAACCTTACCTTACCTAACCTAACCTAGTATATTAGGAGGGGGCTGCCGCCCCCACACCCCCGCTGGTTTGGTATGGAATTAACAAAAAGGTTGACGGTCGCCAAAAAAAAACTTGAATGAAGTCTACGGCATTTACTCCGCAATCTTCAGTTTTGGCTGCAGATAACAGGAGGTAAATATTAACTTTTTCAAAGTAATTGAAAACGGTTTTTCCGAAAGTTCAAACATATATATATATGATGTATAGGTTATGTTCATTCGATGGGTGACTTCCAAATTTCCAGGAAAATTTGTGGCCGGTTTCCTTGATAAATACCGTAGATTTTTGTAAGGGGGTCAGAGGGGGCGAAATGCCCTTATAATCCATTTCCACATATTGCCACCTAAATCACATCACTTACCTCGTCGTACCTTCCTGTTAAGTACAATAATAATTTGCTTAGCTCATATAGGTGCAATTATAGACTAATTTCGACAAATTATATATCAATTAACCTTCTGACTTGCAATGTTCCATCCTAAACTACAGTAGATAATATCGTCAACTAATAGCCAGGATAAAAGGAATACATGCGTCCTCAAATACTGAAGGTGTTAAGGGGGGTCACCGGCTTTTTTATTATCTTTCCTTTCTCTCTTTCCCTGGCTTGTATCCATTCGGCTCTATTCAGCCAACTGTTTTAAGACGTTTATCCCCATCCAGGTGTCAATTTTTTTCCTGGCGAGCGATAGCGAGCCAGCATTGTATGGAGAAATCTGGTATCGCCGAAGACACGTTTCTGTCGAAATATGTACAATTTAGCTTGCTGTCAAAACAAAAAAATATATATGCTGGCTCGCTACCGCTCGCTAAGAAAATATTGACACATGAATGGGAGTAAACATCTTAAAACAGTAGGTTGAATGGGGCCGAATGGATACAAGCCAAAGAGAGAGAGAGAAAGATAAAAAAGCGAGGTGGGCTCCCTCAATGTACAGCAATATAGGAACACATACCTGAAGTGTTAGAAGCAGCATGTATCGTTATCAGTAGTACCGGTGCAGTGTTCTCCTACACGAACACCTCCATCAGTGGCTGAACGAACACCAATCCACCACGACCTCCCACCTGCGTCACTGGAACAAACAGAAACAGGTCTTCAGTACAATCACTTACAAACCTTCTTCGCCACACATGTACTTAAGTATTTAGTTATAGCTGTTTGGATTGATTTTTGAAGTATTCTTATATATATATATATATATATATATATAATATATACTGTGTATATCTATATATATATAATGAATAGTAGAACCAACGTTGGGAGGAATGTAGAAAAACTCATTTTGACGACGTTTCGAGAAATCTATTCTCATCTTCAGGTATATAAACAAAAGAAAAAACGTATGTTAAGCTAATGAAATTATATAATACAAAGTACGTAAATAACATTTGACTCGATAGGTAATATTACGAGGTATATTAAATCTAAAAAATTGGGACAATATATAAATCTTGTAATTAAATTCATGCATCGATTTCATTGTGGCCTATAGGTTTTTTATAACATGTATTTCATTCCTATATGTGTCTAAATGCCCGTAAAAAATTAATACTGATCCTGAAAAAAACAAAATATCCTCTATATCGCCTACCTCGCATGAAGCGGGTGGCTTTGTTTACATCCGCCGCGAGTGTAGCCTCTGCGTCTCGCGTTGGGGAAAATCTATTTTTGCCCCCTACTGTTGAAATATATGAGGATTTCAATAAAGTGTGGGAGGGGGTGAGGGGGGCTTCCCCCTCAACATATTATGTAACCCACGGCAAACGGTTATGGCCAAATAGTTATTTTTCGCGAGTGGAGGGACGTGTTTTTAGATTGTAGTTTAATGGGTAAATATGCATTTCCTAATACTATCACACATCAAAAAACCCTTTCACAACTTTAAACTACATAAAAACAATCGAACAATTGCTTAGCAATTTAATTCAAAGATCTTTATAATGACAAAAATTGTTTTAGGAAAAAAATAATTACACGCAGAGTGCACAAGGTTGATAAATAATACATACATGTATGAGAACGACGAACAAAAATGAAAAATCCATTGGAGATAGACTAACTAAAGAAACCAAATAATGTAAAATTCATACAAGAATTGAGGGTTATACTGATGTTTTGGACCGACAGTTAGCTCATTGATCTCTTTAGGCCTAATAGGTCCGTTAGAGCATATACATCATTGCTATATATGCATTAAGAGCTGAAATGTATTATAAGGGAGAAAAAACAAAAACGCTAAAATACATGTATAGGCCTAGGCTACTGTAAAACAATAAGTTTTTCAGCCATTACCCAACCAGCGGGGGTGTGGGGGCAGCAGCCCCCACCCATATACTAGGTTAGGTTAAGTTAGGCTAATAGCACATACCAAAAAAAAAAAAAAAAAAAAAAAAAAGTAACCCAACCAGCTGGGGTGTGGCCGCCCCCACCCATATACTAGGTTAGGTTAGGTAAGGTTGTTAGGTTAGGCTAATAGCCTAGAACATTAAAAAAAAAAAAAAAAAAAAATCTAACCCAATCAGCGGGGGTGAGGGGGCGGCAGCCCCCACCCATAATACTAGGATAGGTTAGGTAAGGTTGTTGGGTTAGGCTAAGGTCTTCCCAAAGTTGACTATTTTTATAACATGAACTATTAGGCTACCCACTCCACCCCGTGAAATCCGAGCCAGCTTTCGTCAAAAGTTTGCTCGGGTATTCACAAAATTGGGTTGTATGGGTTTGCAATTTGGGAAAACCCGAGCTAAGTTTTGATACAAAGTGCTATATTATTGTATTTTTACCCTTTTAACCCCTCATTTTCCATGAACTTCATAGCCCTCCCCACTAGTGGGGGGTGTGTTTTTAGATTGTTGGATAATGGGTAAATACTCATTTCCGCTCCTCTTCAGTATAAAACAACACTATATCTGAAGGAAAACTTACAAAAAACAAAATAAAACTTACTGAAATCGCTGTCGGTCCAAAAAGTCAGGTTTACCGAATTGAGTGGAGTACATTTAGTGAGAATATACAGTATATAAAGGAACAAATACCTAATATATAAAGCCTAGCTTAATGTAAATGTGGAAAACAGAACAAAGCAAATCATAATGGGAAACATAGGAAATAACTATAAAACCCAAGGGGAAAGACTGACCAGTTTAGAAACATAGTAGATCGTAACCAGACTCGTGAGTACCTATACTGGGTTGCACAACTTTAGTGTGGAGAGCTTCCGCTATATACAACTCCATGTCTGTGGGGTAACTGGCGAGAATGTTTAATTCTGAATCACTCATTGGGTGGTCGTGAGCATGTGAGTGATCTCTAATGGCCGAAAATGATGGTTTTTGAAACATTTGGCCTGTTCTGTAGGAACGACCTAAGTGTACACTGATACGAGCTCGGAGTTGCCGAGTTGTTTTACCGACGTACCGAGACTTACATCTCTTACACGTATATTGGTATATAACTGACGATTGCAAACTTTGTGGGATCTTATCTTTGAACCTAAACCACTTCTTCAATTTAGTATTATTTGAAGACAAAAAATCATAGGTGAAATTTGGGGGTAAAATTCCTTTATGAGTCGGGAGAGCTGGTTTCGGACGTTGAAGCATTTATTTCCTAAGATAGGGATAGGGATGATGACTGTCGCCTTTTTTACAGTGGTTATTTCCTGTGAAGGGTTAATCAATTTGTTCAGTTTCTTACCAATATACGTGTCTATATATTTCGTAAGGAATTCATTTAAAAAAAGGGTATTCTTAATTGATTCTAATTCAAGATGTAGAGTGAAATAATATGAACAAATATGATAAGCTCGTGTTACAAGGGTAGATATTAAATTATGTTTAAATTGAATGGGGATGGCAGACGAAAACTTACTAGTCAATCCAGTATAGGTAGGCTTTCTGTACACTGAAGTTGCAAAACAATCATCTTCATTCTCAACTGAAATATCCAAAAAGGGGATCTTCCTATTTTGTTCGATTTTGCTGGTAAACTCAATGTTAGCATGCTGGCGATTAAGATAATCTTAAAATAATGGTACATGATCAGGGGAAGAGAAAACTAGGAAGGTGTGGTAAACTATCAATGGAACTTAAATATTACTAAGCTATAATGAATCAAATAAATCAATCTAAATGAAAACTACTCCATATCTAAATTGAATTCAATCTGAAACAAGCTAATTTATATCCAAAGGTCTCACATAATAAATTTATATATAGGGTAAGGTTATAAGGTTAATATTAGCCAGGAATGAACTCACCAATAGTTCCACGTGGCAATGAGGCAAGGGAGAACGTTTTACCATATATGGCGGTGGACAATGGGGATCGAGACTTCGGTCCCGAGACACGAGTCAAGTTAAAGAAAGAATAAATGATTGCATGGGAATGGACATGAATATTATGCTTATCTGTCAGTCAGTCATGGCGTCGATAAAAGCGTCGTGATGGTGTAGCTGTGTGTATTGCTGTATGTGTATTGTGATTAGAGGCACAAAAGCACGATCAACTGGGGGCGGAAAATTAGATGTTAACTGGTTGGTGTTCGTGAAGGCTCTGGTGTTCCTCGAAGGCACACCTTGGTGCCTTGGCAAAACACCAGGAGCCCAAATTATCGTACCGCATCTAGGTTGCTCTATACGATAAATTATATTAATATATACGATAAATTCATATATACTACATAAGACCATGACAATATTGCTTAATAGCATATTAGGCCTTTTATAACTTAACTTATTTACAATCTTATAATAATACGATCTACTCATCCTACGTCGTGCTGTAGGAGCGATCGTGACGTCACAGAGACATACGAGATCACAAAAGAGTCATATTCTATCGTATTTATATGATACACTCCCCCCACAAAAAAAGACCTGAACCCCACCTTAAACCTAAAGTTGCCCAGAGGCTATCTTCTGACGCCACAAGTCTACGGCGCTAGCAGCAGCGCGTCTGGGACGCGTCCCGGTCCGAGAATGATCACCATCAGAAAGAGGTGAGTCGCTCCTTTGAGAATCCTCGGACCCAGCAATAACAGGTGGAGCATCTGATCGCAATGCGGAATCGAACTCCAAAGCGTACAAACGAGCGATAGGACGAACAGTAGTTCCAGTGGCTGTCTTCAATAGCGCCACCCACTCTACAGAGTCTGCCCCCTTGTATACCTCCAACACGCGGCCCAATTTCCAGTATAAACGAGGACTATCTTCTTTAATTAAAACAACTTCACCAACTGCAGGTGCCGTTGGTCTACCAGAGGGAGTAACACTCCTTTCCCTCAATGCTAGCAGATATTCACTAATCAACCATTTCCTAAAATCCTCTATTATCCTGGATATATACTGGTATCTCTTAGACACCGCTACCTCAAAGTACAACGAGGGATCCTCTAACTCTACTATGGATTGGAAATCAGATGGAAACGCAGTCAATAGTTTCCCATATAGCAAGTGAGCTGGCGTTAATGGTAGTGGTTCTTGCAGGTCGGTGTACACATATGTAAGCGGGCGATCATTCATGACTGCCTCTATCTCTGTGAGGACTGTCGTCAACTCACTCTTCTTTAATAGAGCACGTCCTACAACCGCTCTGAGTCCTGACTTTACTATGCCGACACATCGTTCCCACATTCCACCAAAGCAAGGTGCCTTAACTGGAATGAACCTCCATTCGCACTTCTTCTCTCCCAAAAAAGTGATGATAGTAGGATCACTACTCATAACCTTTAGATATTTTGATGCTTGGACATAAGTGGGAGTATTGTCGCTAAGAATGAGTTGAGGGAATGAGCGACGGGCACAAAACCGTCTGAACGCCAGCATAAATTCTTCGCTAGACATATTATCACATAGTTCTAGGTGCACCGCTCGAGATGTTGCACAGGTAAACAATAATATATAATCCTTCTCACTCTCCCTCGTCTTCAATGCCCATGTGTAATCTAATCCTACCACTTGGAAAGGCTCTACGTGCTTTACACGGCATTCAGGTAGAGGTGGAGCTGGTCCAGTTGCATATGGTTTACCTTTTAGTCTCTGGCATATTACACACTTTCTTACTACGCGTCGAGCTACTTGTCGAACTCTGGGTATCCACCATGTGAGACGTAAATTTGATATAATATGACATACCCCGTAGTGTTTTACTTCCCTATCTGCACGTATGATCAATAGATCAGTAACGTGATGTCTTGTTGGCATAAGTATAGGGCGGTTTGTGCCGTCTGGTACACCCGACCACTTCAGGCGACCCTCACACCTGATGAGGCCATTGTCTAGGTGCAACCTGAGTTGACGCACTATATTAGGCATTAATGTCTTATTCGAGCTTTTCAAGGATTCTAATTCATTGGAAAAGGTTTCTACTTGAACCCATTTGATCAAAGTTACTTCAGCTGCTTTAAATTCACGAGCATCAATGTTGCGACCCCTGTTGCAGAGTTGGCCCATTACTTTAAGCTTGAGATTGGATACATATCGCAATACCCAAGCTACAACTCTGACTAGTTTATTATAGTCACCGAATCTTGCCCACTCTATGATAGGACCCGGTGGCTCATTTGGTTGGGCTGTAACTGCCACTGTTTCCAGTGGCAGAGGTCCCTCACCAACAGCATGCCATATCGTCCATTCACTTTCATGGAGCAGCCATTGTCAATGCTGCGACCCGAACGTGCGTTGCCGAGGCTCATATAGGGGGGGGTCAACTGCTTGTTTTCTCTCATTATCCTTTTTTTCTCGTTCTCTGGCTTGTATCCATTCGGCCCCATTCAGCTTACTGTTTTAAGACGTTTATCCCCATCCAGGTGTTGATTTGTTCCTGGCGAACGATAGCGAGCATTGTATGGAGAAATCGGGCTTCGCTGGAGACATTTTTCTATTGAAAAATTTACAAATTTAGCTTGCTGTCATCAACATAAAACCTAAATATACTGGCTCGCTACCGCTCGCCAGGAAACACTCGACACCTGAATGGGGATAAACGTCTTAAAACTGTAAGCTGAATGGATACAACCTAGAGAGAGAGGGAAAGAGAGAGAAAAAAATACGAGGTGGGCCCCCTTAAACATTTATTTTCCTTCCCAGCGCCGTTTATGGACGAACTAAACTGAACAATTACGTTATATTTAGAAATGGGCATGATAATCCGTCTACTCTCTGTAAACAACACTCATTCCCACATCATTCGTTCGGTACCAGGCGCTGCGATGGGAACAAATTGCTTAACCCCTTCAGTACCGGCGCCGGTCTGTTAACGTTAATCTGGCTATTGCTAGACGGATGTATTCAGCTTATAAAGGGCCTGCAGCAATTAACAGGCTTCGAACTATCTCACTTAACCCATTTTACTACAACAGATCTTTCTTAAACTGCACAAAATCGTCTAAGTTTAGCTAGAATGAAATTAAAAAGACTTTGCCGGTACAGAAGGTGTTAAGAATACCACACAAAGTCTCATATGGAATTCCAAGGTGTTGTTCTGTCCTTGGCTCGGAATAATTATTTGAAATTGCGGCAGCTTGGTGGACTGTGCGATACTTCCTCACTTTAGACAGGCCGAATTAAACACATGTTGCGAGTAATTGACAGATTTTGATTCTTAATGGGTGATGGTTCACTTTTTGGGCGATTTTTGCATGTATTCATTATTTGTCTAGTTTCCTGCCTAGACCTCCATCAAATTAAAAAAAACATCCATTAGATCCCCCCTTCTTGATTAATTTGTACATTTTTCGGTTGAAAAATTTCCCGGTCGAAGGCCGGGGTTCTTCCAACATTACAGGCTCGCTATCGTTCACCAGGGAACAAATCGACACCTAAATAGCACGAAAGGTCTAAATATTGAAGACGAAATGGGGCGAAAGGTCTTAAAATCGACTAACTAATGGGGCAAATATCTTACCATCTGAAAACTAATGGGGAGAAAGTGGTTCAGAAAACCGCCCCCCCCCCCCTTAAGTTAGTGAAATGTTCCCGTTAAGGTTCATACATGCGGCTGGATAATGAATACTCTCTGCCTCCAGTCTCTCTCTTGTGGTCTCATGTGTCCACCATCTGTCTCCTCAGTAATTGCCTTTATTCCTACTTGTTACTTTATCAGACGGGCAGCAAGGAACTGGAGTTCTCGCAGAGAGGCTCCAGTCCTGACGTTATTCTTGAGTTACAGTGTGCTGGCCTAATAATCCAATAGGGTTGATAGCCTCTGGAGTCCATATTGTAACTAACTAATCAGACGGGCATTCTTGTTTTATTCACAAGGGACTGGAGTTTTCGAAAGGGGGCTTCAGTCCTGGAAATATTCTTAACTTACAGTGTGCTGGCTTAATAATCCAGTAGGGTTGATAGCCTCTGAAGTCCTATTTTAACTAACTAATTGTAACTAAATAAGACAGGGGGGGGGGGGGGAAGAGGGGATCAAGGGACTGGAATTCTCGAAAAGGGGCTCCAGTTCTGAATCTTTTCTTGTCGTACAGTGTGCTGGCTTAATAATCCAATAGGGTTGATAGCTTCTGAAGTCCTATTTGAACTAACTAATCAGACTGGGTTCAAGGGACTGGGGTTCTCGAAAAGGGGCTTCAGTCCTGACGCTATCCTTGACTTACAGTGTGGTGGCTTAATAATCCAGAAGGTTTGATAGCCTCTGAAGTCCTATTTCAACTAAATCAGACGGGGCACAAGGGCCTGGGGTTCTCGAAAAGGGGCTCCAGTCCTGAAAATGTACTTGGCTTACAGTGTGCTGGCTTAATAATCCAGAAGGGTTGATAGCCTCTGAAGTCCTATTTTAACTAACTAACTATATCAGACGGGCGAAGGGACTGGAGTTCTCGAAAATTGGTTCCAGTCCTGACGCTATTCTTGATTTTTTTTTTTTTTTTTTCTATATTCCAACTACTCCCTCTCTGGCATAGTCTGAGAGCCTTTACACTACACCGCTGAAGACGGTGAGGCCCGTGAGGTCTTGTTCCAGTCTAGGGAGTGAGACATGCGAAGCACCCCGGCTCAAAGCAACTCCATCTCTGAAGCCACTTCGCCTCTGCGCTTCACCGTCTCATTCCCCACACTCGGACCCTCACTCTCAGAACACCACCTATTGAGCAATTAACTCACTAGGCATTGCCCCCCTGTAACATATTTTGAATATGGGAATATTCATACATTGCTATTTAATCAGGGAACAATGAGGGTACTTTTTTGGCATTTCGGTGTGCTGTGGTAATGCACTGAAACTAGGCACAGCACAAATTCCATCCCAATAATATCTTCCCATTGACATATTGGGATTCGAACCCGGGTCCATTGGATTACCAGTCTAGTGGCAAGACCACTCTGCCACACCTCCCCTTACAGTGTGCTTACAGTGTGCTGGCTTAATATTTCAATAGGGTTGATAGCCTCGGAAGTCCATTTTTTACTAATCAATCAGACTGGGGAAGGGACTGGGGTTCTTGAAAAGCGACACCAGTACAGACGCTATTCTTGAGTTACAGTGTGCTGGCATAATAATCCAGAAGGGTTGATAGCCTCTGATGTCCAATTTTAACAAACTAATGATTATCATTACGGTTACTATACCCTGTTCCAAATAGGTAGACCAAAAATTGTGAACCCTTCTCAAGAAGGGCTATAACAAATGAGCAGTAAATGTCCTCACGTATTCCCTGGCTGACCCCTCCTAAATGGTAGAAATATTAGCTCGATTACTCTAGTAGTGTGTGAGTTAAAGAGGTTAATGTTCAAGCGTTTTAGCCTACCTACTTGGATCAGGGTATAGTGTCAATATTCCCGCCTCCTCCATTGAATAAATAAAAATGGAGGTGGCGTTTTATTTTATATCAAAGAAAGTCTTAACCCGACCCTCTTGTCAAAACCTCAAATTGTGAACGTCGACACATCTTTTGTGCTAATAAAGAATAATAAAGGTACAAAAATAATACTTGCATTAATATACAGACCTCCAGCTCAATCAGTGCAAACTGACTGAGAAATTTATGAACAAATTGCAGATATAAGTAACTCACAAGATACCGTATTTTTTGGCAACTTTAATTTACCTGTGACCAAGTGGGGCGATACTCTTACTTCACACTCCGGACATGACTTGTATACGAACTTGCAAGAGAGTTCGCTTTATCAATTTGTTCGAACACCGACCCGTGGTAATAACGTTCTTGACATTGTACTTGCAACAAAAGAAGAATTAATAGAGAATTTGAATGTTGGTGATGAATTCAGTAACAGCGACCATCGTACGATAACTTTCACTTTAAACTTTACTAGTAACAAACCAAATAGTAGCATCGAAAAAGTCCCTAATTTCAAGAAAGCAAACTTTCATAAACTTAGAGCTATGTTTAAAGAAACTGACTGGAGCTTTTTAATTAACAATAACGGCATAAATACATCTTGGAAGTTATTCGAAACCACTTACCTAAAAGCAGTGCAAGACTGCATACCATCGAAAATACGGCGTCCAGGCCATAATAATAAGCCCAAATGGTGGAATAAAGATATTTCAAACTGCCTGCTTGCTAAAAAATTTGCTAATGATAGATTAAAATCCTCACAAAATGACGAAGAACGGGTGAAATTTGTAGAGCTACGACGCAAAGCCAAAAAGTTAATTAAGCAAAGTAAAAAGACCCTAGAGTTACATATTGCGAATCAAAGTAAAACAAGCCCGAAAGAATTCTATAGTTATATCAGAAAGAAAAAAAGTAGTTACTTCAACTGTTGGACCGTTAGCCGATGAAAATGGAGAATACACCAAAGACGAAGTACAAATGAGTAATGCCCTCAATACCTTCTTTGCATCAGTTTTTACAACAGAAGACCTCAGTGATATCCCTACACCATCGCCGATTCAGATTGATAATTCAGATGTTCTAAGCAATATCACCGTTACAGAGAGAGAAGTATTGAATTGTTTAGATAAACTCAAGGTAAATAAAACGCCTGGACCTGATACAATCTCGCCTAGAGTTCTAAAGGAAGCTAAGGATGAGCTCTCCAAACCACTGACATTACTATTCAATAAATCCTTGCAGTCTGGAACTATGCCTGATCAGTGGAAGATAGCCAATGTAACACCGATATTCAAAAAAGGCAGCAAATCCCTACCCAGTAACTATCGTCCAATTAGCTTAACCTCAATTGTATGTAAAATGCTAGAAACGGTCATAAGAGACAGACTCGTAAATCACTTAGAGGAAAATAACATACTTAAAGATACTCAACACAGCTTTCGTAAAAAACGTTCCTGTTTAACATACCTCTTAGACTTCTTCCATGATATCCTCAACCTCTACGATGAGAGTAAAGCTGTAGATATTATATACCTTGATTTTCAAAAGGCCTTTGACAAAGTTCCCCCACAAACGTTTACTGCTAAAACTAAAAGCGCATGGAATACAAGACGGTGTGTTGAAATGGATAGAAAATTGGCTCAGCGACAGAAAACAAAGAGTAGTCATAAACGGTAAGGCATCTAAATGGACCAATGTAAGTAGCGGGGTACCCCAGGGATCGGTACTAGGACCAATTTTCTTTCTAATTTACATCAACGACATAGATGAGGGTCTCACCTGTACAATCTCAAAATTTGCTGACGATACCAAAAATTGCAAATAGCGTACTCTCAAAAGATCAAGTTGACGATATGCAACACAATCTAGATAAAATGTCATGTTGGGCCCAAATTTGGCAAATGAGTTTCAATGCGGATAAATGTAAAGTACAGTACTGTACTACATATCGGATACCTAAATGAGAAAGCAAACTATTCGATGAATGGCACTCAGCTTAAGAATGTAAACAGAGAAACCGATCTGGGAGTAACAATATCGAGTTACCTAAAACCGAGTCAACAATGTTCAGAAGTTGTTAAGAAGGCATACAAAATAATTGGCTTTATAGGCAGATAATTTGAGCATAAATCCAAAGACGTAATCCTAACCCTTTACAATTCCTTAGTCCGCCCTCTTCTGGAATACTGCGTTCAATGCTGGTGCCCTTATTACCAAAAAGATATAAACAAGCTAGAACGAGTTCAACGTAGAGTTACCAAAATGATACCTAGCCTAAAGAACAAACCATACGAAGAGCGTCATAGAGAATTAAATCTATTTCCTTTAACCCAGCGCAGATTAAGAGGTGACTTAATTCAAGTGTTCAAAATCATCAAAGGCATCGACAATATGAACTGTAGTAAGTACTTCACTATCGACCAATCTAATTACACGCGGGGAAACGGTTGCAAAATTATTGGTAAATCTTTTAACTCACACGAATTTAAGAATTTCTTCTTCAATCGAGTTGTCAACTTGTGGAATGGGCTTCCCCGAGACGTTATAGACTGCACCACCGTTGATTCATTTAATTTCCGCTTAGACAAATATCTCGCATCAAACCCGCGACTGACTGCGTTTGTAAATGAATAACTTTATTTTATCCCCCCCTCAGTTACTAACCCATATGTCCCCTACTAACTTCCTAGTCCTGCCACGTTAGTGGCAGGGCAGTAGTTCCCTTTCCAATGTTCCCTTACCCACTCTAAACCACTGTTTGGACACTTGATCCTCAGTGTTTTGGAGGACAAGCAGCCTAGAAGGGTCACTAGATATGTTGTTGCTTGATTTCCTTTGTACTCCTTTGTACTCCTTTGAATGCTATATCCAAACTTGTGTGGAAACTAAACGGCAGACAATACTACGCTTCGGAAGGAGGGGAGGGGAGGAGGGGGGGGGGAGAGGGGAGGAGATCATTAGGGACAGGAGGAGAAGATAAAGGAAGAACAGGTAATACAGAAAAACAAGAGGAGAGATGAGGAGAGAAGAGAAAGGGACAGGAGGAGGAGATAAAGGAAGAACAGGTAATACAGAAAAACAAGAGGAGAGATGAGGAGAGAAGAGAAAGGGACAGGAGGAGGAGATAAAGGAAGAACAGGTAATACAGAAAAACAAGAGGAGAGATGAGGAGAGAAGAGAAAGGGACAGGAGGAGGAGATAAAGGAAGAACAGGTAATACAGAAAAACAAGAGGAGAGATGAGGAGAGAAGAGAAAGGGACAGGGGGAGGAGATAAAGGAAAAACAGGTAATACAGAAAAACAAGAGGAGAGATGAGGAGAGAAGAGAAAGGGACAGGAGGAGGAGATAAAGGAAGAACAGGCAATATAAATAGATAAGGGTAGAGGAGAGAAGAGGAGAAAAGTGAAAGGAAAAGAAGAAGAAAAACGATAAGAAAAGAAACATTAGGAGAAAAGGAATAGAGGAGATAAGATAAGACAATTATAATTGAATAACAAAATGGAAGAGAAAATCAAAAGGAGTAATAATTTATCGAATACTGGATATTAATATACTGTACCCAACTGCACTATGAATAGCCTAATGTTTAAGCGAGAAGAAAGAATATTTTATGGGGCACAGATCATATAGGACGTGAGAAAATATGACAAAGAGATAAAACAAAATGATAGACAAAAGAAAGAGAAAACATAAAATAGAGTAGAGAAGAAAATACGTCTATCAGTATAGCCAAGAAAACAAAATGAGGTGCGAAGATTAGATAAGATGAGATGAGATGGGATAGTATTAGATATGAGAGAGAGACATACAAGGAGTTACAAGGAATAGTTAGTACCTCAGCCGTCCGGCTGGCTCAGTTGATAGCGTGCCTGATTCCCATTTTGAAGGTCTCGCGTTCAATCCCCGCTCAGATTGAATAGTTTTTCTGGGATGCAGCCAGCGGTTACCATCTCCTCATGAGCAAGGGGGATGGGTAATGGTCTCTGGTAGACTAAAGAAAGCCAAGCGCCTGTGAATCCTCGAAGGAGGAGATACGGGCGCTATATAAGTAACCAAAAGATTATTATTATTATTACCTTACGGTCCATTCCGAGGAGATACTCGAAGTGGAAGGAGAGAGACTGTTTAAAGCACTACACTCTATACATAGTGTGCAAAATATTATCTACTCTCCTCTTGAACTGCTCTACTGAAGAACTATATACAACTTCAGAGGGAAGTTTGTTCCAGGTAGATCTTATATGTGAAAAGGTTTCCACACATACTAGTGCTGAACCTTTTCAATTCTAAATTCCAGACATGGTTGTGTGTTGTATTCATATTGAGGCTGAACATTTTTCTATAATCCACATTGTCAAACCCATTAAGTATTTTTAAAACCTTCAATGAGCTGACTTCGTAGTCTGCGTGTCTCTAACGGGAAGAGATCTAGAGCTCTCAACCGGTCCTCGTTGCTCATTTTTCTAGATATTGGAATAAGCTTTGTAGCCCTAGCTTGTACTCTATCCAGTTGCTCTATATCTTTCATGAGTGCTGGAGACCAGAATTGAACAGCATACTATAGGAGAGGCCGTATCAGAGCGTTGTAAAGTGTGAGGACTATTTCCTTGTTTCTATACTTAAATTGCCTCTTAACCCTCAACCGACGGTGACCGTCATATGACGGGAGAGAGAATATTGGCCACCCCTGCGGCGCCCTTCATATGACGGGTGCCGTTTTTAGGACATTATAATTGAGCTATGAGAAAGAGACCGCGCGTTGGGGCAGCCAGCCTCGGACCGCTCGCCACCACCATGTGGCTGTCATTGACACATACTATATCTCATCACCACCTCCCTACCTCGCTCAATTTTAGGGTATTTTCACCTCCGGTTACACAATCGTTGTAAGAGAACCCGTGGTCGTACAAGGATGATTCAGGTGTCATTGGAAAGCTCTATTGTCACCCTTTCACGGATATATAATTCTATTACGCTCTGGCTCTTGCTTATGCATGAAAAAGAGCATGGAATGAAGCTCGTTTTTGGTAAATATACCCGCCCAGCACTACGGTGATGTAAACAAGCATGCCCGCTTTTAGGGAGTTAATACAGCCCAATAATTTCTGAGCTTTCTTCTCTACTTCAATGCACTGCTTGTAAAACTTTAGGTCACTGATAATCAGAACACCCAAATCCTTTTCCAAGTCAGTCACTTCCAGAGGCATTCCTAATAGTGAATAGTCTGAATTGGGGTGTGCTAGCCGATATGCATCACCCTGCACTTAGTTTAGAGGCATCTGCCATGTCTCCGACCATTCACCCAGTCTGTTGAGGTTCCATCCTGAGCTGTTCAACCTCTTCAGGGTCTTTCACATTCATTCCAAGCTTTATGTCATCAGCAAACTTGGAGATCACACTCAACAGACCAATATCGATGTCATCGACATATATGATAAACAGTAGTGGGCCAAGGACAGATCCCTGTGGAGCTCCAGAAGTGACTGGAGTCCACTTAGAAGAAACACCATTGATTACCATGCGTTGTTGTCTACCTGTTACCCAACTTTCTTTCCAATTGGTGACCTCTGTATTGATACCTAGTGCACTCACTTTGACAATAGCCTGCAATGAGATACTTTGTCAAAAGCTTTTTGAAAATCTAAGTAAAGGATGTCTATGGCTCTACTTTTGTCATACTCACTCAGCATTTCATGGACAAATTCTAGCAAATTGGTAAAACATTATCGGTGTCGCCTGAATCCATGTCGGGAATCTGTAATTAAATTTTGGATTTCTAAGTAGTGAACTCTCTTGTCTACTAGTATCCCTTCTAAGAGTTTTACTATTATAGAAGCCAAGCTATTTGAAAGATAATTGTTGGAACACTCGTGATCCCCTTTCTTAAAGATTGGGGTCACATTGGCCAGTTTCCAGGCTTCAGGGACTTCTCCATTTTCTAGTGATTTATTGAAGATATCTGCCAATAAAGGTGCAATATCATCTCGCACTTCTCGTACAACTCAGGGAAGATATAGCTATCTGGGCCGGATGACTTGAACCTATTTAACTTATATATTAATTTTGTTACCTCCTCTGGGGTACATCTAATTATGCTAAGAACGCAACCTTTCTTTCTAATTGCTGAAGCTATGTCACTTGTGAACTATTTTGGTTGGGTTGAGTCTGATTTGGTCAGTTTGATAGGAACGAATGCAGCTTGTCGATCCATAAACTGCTGTTTGAATGAGCACCAAATTGCATTAACATTCTCACCCTCAAATCTTATCTGGGATAAGCTTCCCCGAAGGCTTTCAAAATTTGCACAACGGAAATCTAGTTTTGCACTCGAGGACTGGACTGCTAAAGGTGCGAAGAGATAACCTAACTAGATTGTGGTCACTCCCTCGAAGTGATTCCCCAACAGATAGGCTGGTCACACTTTCATTTTCAGTGGTGAACACAATATCTAGTATATTGTTCCCTCTAGTTGGCTCGTTCACCCACTGAGTCAAAAAGTTATCGTTAGTAAAGTCCACAAGACTCCTACCTTTAGCATTATCGTTAGTAAAGTCCACAAGACTCCTACCTTTAGCATCGGCAGTTCTTGCTTCCCAGTTTACTAGGCAATTGAAGTCACCTAAGACCACACTGGTTTTACCCTCGATAACAGCACTCAGTCTCAGCACTCAGTTCATCCTTTTCAACATTTTGATGTGGAGGCCTGTTCACCAGAACAATCCTATAGATAGAGTTACCTAGATTGAGATCTACTCCAAGCAGTTCATGTTCTGACCTGATCTTGCAGTCAATTGGGTTTAGAAAATCTCTGCTGTACAATAGAATTCCGCCCCCTTCCTGCATGGTTCGGCCTTTGTGGAACATTCTTTATCCAGGTATTTCACATTCCCCAACATAATATCTGGTATCACTGTGAATCCATGATTCAGTGATTCATGATTCAAAGCATTCCATTAACAACAATGCCCGAAGTTCGGGGAATTTCTTCCTAATTGAGTTGGCGTTAAATAATACTGCCTTAAGGAGATTCAGGTTTTTCTTAAAAAACCCTAGTTTACCACATTTCCCTAAGAGAGAGGGGTATCTTGGTGTAGTGCATTTTCTTGCAAACTATTTCCCTGTACACTATCAGAGGTGTTATAATTCCCTAGGTTTGGTGACTCATCACCTGAGGTAGAAGCACCATTATCTAGGGGTTCAGAAATTGGCAACTGAGGTGTAGAGTCTAGAGGGGGTTGCGAGACATCTCTTAATCTACTGGGGAACTCTGCCATTTCTTAAGAGGTAGTCTTGTTCCCAGAGAGACGAACTCCTTCTTTTGTGGGACCTCTTTTTGGAAGTTTGAGATTTGGTGAGGGTTTGCACTTTTCCTGCTGGGGGATGCTTTCTACATTTATGCTTACTCTCAGCAAGCTGTAAAGATGGCGATTTAGGTAATCACCAAGCTTGATTTTATCGCTAGTGCTTAAGTGCACACCGTCACAGAGGTAGAGGTTGCGCTTCCCATAGTACTCATCAAATGGGTCCACAAATCTCACCCCTTGCTGGGTACACAGGGCAGCTAACCTATTAAGAGGCTTTAAAAGCCTGTAAATTGCTGTAAACTGCCTATGCGTTCGGGAACGTCTCCCGCAGGGAAAGGGTTAAATAGCACTGTATGAATATTCCCATATTCAAAATATGCTACAGGGTGCCTAGTGAGTTCATTGCTTAATAGGTGGCATTCTGAGAGTGAGGGTACGAGTCTAGGAGGTGAGACAGTGAAGCACTGGAGCGAGACAGCTTCAGAGATGGGGCTGCTTCGAGCCGTGAGTGGGCAACTAAGTCCCATGCATCCTACGAAGGCAAGATGGCAGGGGCTGGTTGCAACTAAAAGTGCTTCACATGTCTCACCCCATAGATTGAAAGGCGACCTCACGGGCTTCACCGTTTAATGTACAACGGTTGAATGTACAGGCTCTCAGCCTATGCCCGAGAGGGAGTAATTGGAATATAGAAGAAAAAAAAACACTGATCTAGGCTATTATTGCTGTCCCCTTTGTCTTTGGACAAGACTTTTTCCACTTCCTTTGACCTGAGAATCCCCAATCAAAATTGTTTTCGTTTCTTTGTCACTAACGAGACTAAACCTGCTTGACATGTTAAGTTTGGTCTCTTTGGTGTTTGAATGATGCCCACTCTGCACTTGATGATCCTTTTTTCCTTTGTTCTGTGAGGACTTAGGGAAGTCATACTGGTTTTTGGCATGGTCTAGAAGACTGAATCTATTTGTGGTGCTAACCTCATATTCCTGTCCGATCTTATTTTTCTTTTTGTGTTTGACCTCTCTCCAAGCATAGCGAGGGTCACGTGTAGGAGGAATAACTTCGTTCTTTAGAATTATGTTTTCTCTGTCTCTTTGCTTTAATTTTTCCTTAATCCCAGCTACCTCATTCATGAGTTTGCCTTCTATCTCACAACATAGACAGAGACTATCATGGTGGATGCTGGCATATGCACCTTTTTTAAAGTCGATACACCACTTTAGCTTCTTGCACTTAACGCAAGTTGCTTTGAGTTTTGTATTACCAGCAGCTGACATGGTTTTAAATTTGTTCTAACAGTTCAAATACTTTGTAAAGGCTTCTAACTTCAAGGAAAACTAATGATCAAAACAATGCTATAAAAAAGGGGTTGGTGGTGAATATCCGCATCCGCCTATTCGTCAATGGTGTTCGTTCTGTTCTAGATTCCGACTTTATTATGCCTGCCACGTACACTAAACCAAAGGTCTCCCGGAGGTCAAACAGTCCCAACGTGCCGCAGCTCCCAACTGAGCAGCACTCGTGTCCTAAAGACACCGAACAGCCCCAAGGCCCCGAGCAAGGCCAAGGCCATAACTGAGCGCCCCCACAGAACCCTCCCTGCCTACCACAATAAAGCCTGGGTGACCGAAGCCACTCCATAGCGGGGAGCTGAGGAGGGTGAGGAAACGCCCGGGAAACCAAAGTCCCACCCAGGGCCCTGTGCCCATCAGCAATTATGAAGAGAAAGTTGAGGGGCAAAGGAAAAATGTGACGCTTTGACTTCCAATCTTGGTAGATTGGGAGCTCAATCCACGGAAGAGACGCCGTCACTTGAGATCTAGAAAATATATAAGTAAAAGGAAGAGTCAGAGTAAGCTATGGGTATGGCAGAGATCTCTCAGTTCTCACTCTGATAGATCAGCCCATCACCACATGCCTAGAACCCAATCCTCTCAGCATCAGCTAGGAAAGGCCCTAGTAAGCCGCCTTTGGCGGGGTAATAGTTCCCCTATTTCAACCACTTTCGGGGTTGGGCACCCGCCTCTCTTCCTACGCATGAGGTAGCAGTAGGGTCCTAAATATTACCGTAAGTTAATTATGTGTGTGTGTAAAGAATAGAGAAGAAGTCTTATAACTAGACCTATAGGAAAAGTCGTAGTAGATGTAGCTTGGATTCGCAGGAACGCTACTCCATACAAGACGGGTTAATCCCGTCTCTCCTACGAGAGAGAGAGAGACAGAGAGAGAGAATCCACTGTTTTAATAAATTCCCTGCAATTTACAATTATCATATTTCAAGGCTCAATAAAAACAAGATAATGAACAATTTTAAATTGTGTAATGTCATTAGCATTGAGGCAAATCTACACTCCGCTTGGTAACTACGTGTGCAAATGTAATTATCTCTAAGTAGTGTTATTTTACATATTTTTTTGCTGTACCTCGTTTTCTCTGATATATGCACGTTGACCAATTTAATAATCTTAATCTAGTGTAAATTTTATTGTCATAAAATGTATGAACAACTCTCCCAAACGTCGTCCATATTCCAGTACACACGTATACTGTATGTAGAGTATACCTGTATATATATATACATATATATATATAATTATATATATATATATATATATATATATATATATATATATATATATATATATATATATACTGTATATATATATATATATATATATATAGTATACATATATATATATACATATATATATATATATATATATATATATATATATATATATATATATATACAGGTATACAGTATATATATATACAGAAGTTTATACAAATAAACTTCTAAATAATCCAAATGATAACAAAATATTTTGGTCTACTCTTAACTCATTCAAATCCAACTTCACTACTGCTTCATCCATTCCACCATTAAAATCTCCGACTGGCAATCTTGTAAGTGACCCACGAGGTAAAGCTAACCTTCTTGCAGATATTTTCTCCACCAACTCAACCTTAGATGAAATAAATCAAGATGTCCCTGTACTTAATTTTAATTCACCTGAAATTCCCTCACTTAAGATCCACACCAGACATGTCAAAACTATTTTGCAGAATCTCTCAGTAGATAAGGCTCCTGGTCCAGATGAAATTCCTCCAATAGTACTTAAGAATTGCTCCTTGGTGCTCGCTCCTGTATTGGCAAATTTTTTCCGTCCGTGTACTCATACCTCATGCTTCCCAGTACCCTGGAAAGAAGCAAACATCCATCCAGTTCCTAAAAATGGTGCCTCTTCAGATCCATCAAACTACAGACCAATAGCTATAACTTCCACTCTTGGCAAAGTTTTTGAAATTATATTAAATAATCACATAATTAAGCATCTGGAGAATAATAAATTAATCAGTGATAGGCAATATGGTTTTAGACGATGTCGATCAACTGCAGACATTCTTTGCCTTCTTACGCATCAAATCAACCAAGCTACAGACCAACATGGTGAAACACATACAATAGCACTGGATATATCAAAGGCATTTGATAGAGTCTGGCATCAATCCTTATTGTCGAAGATGTCACACTACGGCCTTGCATCATTAGTTCCACTAATTTCTTCTTATCTTCATAACAGAAAAATACGTGTAATGGTAGATGGCCTTTATTCTCAATTTCACTCAATAAATGCTGGTGTTCCCCAGGGATCAGTTTTGGCCCCAACTCTGTTCCTCATTCATATCAATGATCTCATATCTACCACTCATAATCCAATACATTCCTACGCAGATGACTCAACACTCCACAGTTCCTTCACATTTACCAATTCTTTCACCCAACCCGATCTTATAAATTCAAAAATAAACACTGCAATTTCTCTGAACCAGGACCTTTCTAGAATTGATTGATGGGGACAAAAGAATCGAGTTTCCTTTAATGCACAGAAAACCAAGTACATTCAATTTTCTAACCGACAGATTCTCACTGACTCCCATATATTTTTTAATGATGTAAATATTCCCACTTCCCCGAGTATTGACATTCTCGGTGTAACATTAACTACTAACTTGAGCTGGACACATTATGTTAGAAGCATTGCTAAGAATGCCTCTAAAAAACTGGGACTCCTGTACAGAGTTCGAGAATTCTTCACTGACGAGCAGTTGGCCGTAATATATAAAAGTCATGTGCGCTCTCAGATGGATTACTGTTCACCTCTGTGGGGTGGAAGTGGAGTGGTTGCATTGAGGCAGTTGGACAAAATTCAAAATAAAGCTATTAGATTAATCAATAACCCTGCAATCACACAGGACCTTCCTACATTAGCCATACGAAGAAACGTTGCATCCCTTGCATTATTCTACAGATATTTTCACAGCAATTGTTCCGAGGAACTTGCTTCAATTGTGCCGCCTCTCCACATCTTTCCCCATAGAACTAGGGCAGCTGAGAGCGCCCATGAATTTACACTTTCTCCTCCACAATGCAGAACTTCTGCTTATCAGAATTAATTTATCCCCAGAGCTACTACTCTTTGGAATTCACTTCCCTCGAATTGCTTTCCACAAACTTACAATCAACAAATGTTTAAATCCAGTTGTTACAAACATTTTATGAATGGAGGATGCCTTTAGGCACATGGACCTTTTTGTTTTATCTGTGTTTTTCCTTCCTCCGTTCATTGTCTCTTAAAAAAAAAAAAAAAAAAAAAAAAAAAAAAAATATATATATATATATATATATATATATATATATATATATATATATAACAACAACAAAAATATATATCACGTTTTGTGAGCTATTTTAAATGTAAATTATGCTTCTATGCTTGCCAGGAGGAAATTTCAAATATATAAATTCGTCCCGAGTTGCGTAGGGCTTACTGTAAAAAACACCTTGTTGAGAACTCAGACACATGGGTGTTACGACCATGTATGGAATTAACCTTTCTTATGTAGGATTTCCCTTCTCCTATGCATATCGAAAAAGGTTGGTAAGCTTTTATCACGCTGTGGTCGAGTGGGTTAAACCATGGGATGTCTTTCTGATAGAATTGCCCTTCTAATCATGGCTGAGGCTTATATCCATCTATCCTTTTCTCTGTCTATCTATCTATCTGTCTATCTATCTATCTGTATATCTATTTATATAATTATGTACAGAACACAGAACCAACTATGCGCTAAAGACTTTTATTTTAATGTTTACAACTTCAATAACTCTGTAAAAAGTGTATGTATGTGTGTGTGTGTTTGTGTGTGTGTGTGCGTGTGCGTGTGTGTGTGTGTGTGTGTGTGTGTGTGTGTTGGTAAATGATTGCGTTTTATTGCAGGTGTTTTCAGAGTACATTAATTTTACTTTCTTGTTATTCATATAATTTATTTGCGTGGACTGAAAAAGGTGGGCATTTTCTTCCCTCACAGGTTTGTTTTCCATTGGATTCAGGATTGGATAAGTATACCGAGTAGTAATTTACAACAGTAGTGTTGCAGAGTGTCATACAGTTCAGATATGCAAATGTCGCGTTGATAAATATCTTGCCAGGAGTCCCCGACTGACTGTGTTTGTGACCAAGTAATAGGACCGTTTCAGTATTGTACATAGTCCTATAATTTAGTCTTTTTACCACAGTCTTTCTGGAGGTGAAACCCTTCAGTTGATGTTTTTTTTTTTTTTTTTTTTTTTTTACAAGTAGCCTAGTAAGAACCATTAGGTTTGTTGTTGCTTTTCTTCCTTTCTATGTTATTATACGGAATGTGTGATGATGTCATGCCTAAGATAACTTCATATCTTAACCCTTTCGCTGCGGGTGACGTTCTGGAAAGTTTTGGCAAGTTACAGCAATTTCCAGGCTTTAAAAGCCTGTAAAAAACGTAAGAATCGAGTGTCAGTGGGTGGGAGCGTGAGGGGCCCACCTCCGACCCTCAGAGCACCGAGAGGCTCACTGAGCTAGGCTGTGTCTTGGGCGAGTCTCTCTCTGTCTCTCTCATCAGTGTAGCCAAGCGAGCGAGTGTTACATAATAGCGGGGTTCCCGCGTTTCACTGGGATCACTGCGGGTGAACCAGACCACGTGTACGGTCCGTTCTGGTGTCATTTTGAAGCTATTTTTGCCTAGTTTTCGGCAGAATACACTTCATTTAATGCAGATGCTTGATTTATCATTCAGGAGTGCCTGAATATGCCCTAAATAGCCCAAAATAGGCCGCAGCCAAATGGTTAAGGTGGTCACAGGCTTTATTTATCTTTCTCTCTTTTTCTCTCTTTCCCTGGATTGCATCAATTCGGCCCCATTCAGCCAACTATTCTAAGACGTATATCCCCATCCAGGTGTCGATTTCTTCCTGGCGAGCGATAGAGAGCCTGCATTGTATGGAGAAACCCGGCTTCGCCGGAGAAAATTTTCTATCAAACAATTTACAAATTCAGCTTGATGTCAACACAAAAATATATATATGCTGGCTCCCTACCGCTCGCCAGGAAAATATTGACACCTGGATGGGGGTAAACGTCTTAAAACAGTAGGCTGAATGGGGCCGAATGGATACAAGCCAAAAAGAAAGGGAGAGTAAGAGAAAAAAAGCGAGGTGGGCTCCCTTAAGTGTAGGCAGCTGCACAATATTGATTAATTCACTTTCATTGAGAATGTACGAATATTTGATGACATTTCCTAATCACTTTATGCAGTAAATGTGGAGGAAGCGCCTAAGGTGAGAGGGTCCCAACTGGTAGATAAACTCAACCAAACACAATGTTCTCGTCCCACGCAACCAGAACCCTGGCCTAATATTATGGCTAAAACAAACGACTCCTGCACAATAGAGAAAATACAATCCTGGGAAATTTGCAGTAAAGTCAGAGGAAATATATGCTAATTAGAAGCGAACTTACAAAACCCATTCACTAGTAATTACAAGTAAGATAAAAACAAAATCATAAACTTTACCAGAAATATCTCATAATTGTAATATTTTCAAAGTGCAGAGAACAATGAAGTCACTTCACAGTCGTCATAGTGTTCACCCATGTAATGTAATAATGTCTGTTAGATGTAAAGGAATGTATGCAAATGAATATACAGATTCCGAAAACTCCTCTCCATAACGAATTTGGGAAGTGCTGGTTGCCTTCTTTTTCAATTTCAAGGGTGTTGTATTTGACTCTGTACCAATACTCTAATGGACATCTGTTCTCTTTAATAATAATTGTTATACCAGGATTTTATTGGGGTTTATTGGTTTAAATAGGTAGGTTCTACTTAACTGGCGAAGCCGAAATCGTATTAACACACGGACAGAAAGTAATAGAGGCGAATTATAACAACAAGTACATTCATATTAAATTTATTCACACTAGGATATAGTTTATGTAATATTAGATTAAATAGTTAATAACACAATATATATAAGACGCACGAACGAGGCTTCACTATGTTTTCACTCGATATACTGGTATCTCTACAAATATAAATAAGTGCTCCCTAAACTCGAGGTATAACACTCGCACTCGATAATTTAGGTTATTATTATGGACTGTCTTCTAATCGAAGTATTACACTTGTCCTGTGTTTATTATTAAAGATATATTTATATATATATATATAAGAATAGCACTTCCTTCAATGGAGGACTTACTGTACACTTGTGCTTAATAGGTTATGTATCAATATTATGTACGCAAACTTTTGGTTTTACTATGCGTAGCGTAGCGTTATTCTTGAAATGGTGACTAATGGGATTTATTTTCTAATTAATTCCCTATGTAATTATGCATAGAATATATTATATTCACTTGGTATTTTTACTATCTGAATTAATATTAGTACTTCCCTGATTTATTTGGGCATCACTAGTACTTTCTTTACTTATCAAATTGCATAGAATCGTAGTATCCGCTCGCACGAGAATACTTCTTTATATACAGTATAGTAGCATTTATATTACTTTTCACTATTGATAATTTTACTACTTATTCTTAAATACACTGAGTGTAGATCACTTCTCGCAGTTGTTTCCTCTGTGGATTACTAACAGTATCATAATTTCACTTTATATTGTAGAGTAGATACTTAAGTCTTCGGTGGATGCGTTGGCCATGGTAATGATCCTGTCGTGGCTAGTTGACTCGAACCCTTGAAGTTGGACCTTGAATATTATCTTACCATATGCCAGTACATAGGTAAAAACAACATCGAGTTAACACAGGAGAGAGCTCACTGACTACGCTGGTCTCTATAAGGATTTTGATGTAGAACGTTCAGAGTCTTGGTGTTGGGTCTTAAATACTGTGTGTAAATATGCCAATGCATCAACACGCGTTATCGAGCGAACGTAAGATAGTCGTTTGTAACGTAACAGATCTTAACTACTCTGACCGTTATAAGAGTCTTTCAGAATTGGGGTGATGGAAGTATCGTGGCCTTCTCCAAGATATTTCTATCCTGGAAAGACTCACTGCTGAGTGCCGTTGTTGGTTAAGCGGTTTCTCACAGAGCACTGGGTGGTCTATCCCGAATAAAGCGCTTACCCTGGCAGCTTTCTTTATCCACAATAGCGCCTCGGTTGGGGTAGGGAAGGATATTAGTTACGACCAGTGAAGTGTCTAATAAGGCTTCCTTGTTGATACCCACAACAGCAAAAACACTCTCTGGCAGTAGCTCGATAGGATACTAGTGCACTTAGATCAATACTAACCAGAGCAAATCAGGGGTGGCCCAATCTTATTACTGTGCTTACGTCCAGTGATCGCAAGAGCAGCCTTCCAATTGAGTGATGATTCCCAACTTTTCCACAGTGGTCATACCTTTGGCTGAGATGTCCTGGGCTCCTGTCCTTTCGGTTAATAAGGGCACCGGTGTGAGGAGGACTCCTGAGGAAGTTGGGAGTAGTCATTCTGGCTTTCCTCATTGTGGCGGTGGTGTGGTTTAGAGGTAGAAGGGCGCCTGGACTTTCCTTGGGTGTGGTGCCTTTGGTGGTGTCTCTTTTGTTTTCGGCTTTCTTTGGTTTCTTGCCCTTTGGTATTATACAGGTGTGGAGAAATCATCCCAGGGTGTTGTGGCTGGTACTTCAGAGATGGTAGCTACTCTGGCATATCTTATAGGACTGTGCTTTGGTCCCTTGTGGCTTTGAGAGGTGGTCAGTGTAGTAGAAGAAAGTCTTGGTGGTGATGCGTGTTGAGGTATTTGTTTCTTCATTATTTTAATAATACTTTTGTTTCTTGTAGTATGCAGTTAACTGTTGTTACGACTGAGGTTTAAATATATCAGGGTTCTTATTCATTGGACTAGTAATGGCATAAATGCTACAACGGAAAGCGCTAGATCCAACCTCTGATGTATATTCACAGTGAACAAAGAACACAAATTGTTACGTCCTGGGATATATAAATACTGGGCTCTTTCTATTGGACTAGGTATGCGGCAACAAGCAACAACGGAAAACGCTAGATCCAACCCTTATCTATAAAACCAGGCAACAAACCACCCTAAACCGTCAAGAGTCCTGCCTGGACAACAAGGAATCCTATGACTCGGTTACAGGGTGCACGCACTATAGACTGCTGATAGTCAAGCAGGCTATATAAAAGATCACACAATTAAGTTGACTTAAAGCTTCAAGGAAAAGATAGATAACGGAATTAAATTGCAGAAACAATTTAATAACAAACTAGAAGAAAGTACATTTAACGTTACGTTAATTAATGCAACTAATCACCCCTGCGTGAAGAAGGTGAAAGCAAACAGTCCTCAAAACATCGTACAGGTAGACAAGATGCAGGTTTCTAAACTGCATGCGGCTACTGTAGGATCTGATGCTTAGCAAAGAAAGTAAGTTACGGATTTAGAGAACTCTTAACTCATAAGCAGGAATAAATACTAGTGATAGGCCATACAGTGTATAATGGCATAGGTATAATTAAATAAAGGCAGCAACTCGCAACATAACCACATACAGGTGTGCTTCTCACTCTTAGTCAGGCAAGCCTGCTCGGACAGAGTCTCTAAGCCACACCCTGACTCACAATGCTCACAAAAAACGGTAAAACTGTGGCACAATAACAAGCATGCAGAAATAATAAACCCCTAGCTGTTAATCTGCCAGGTGGCAGAGGTCTAGCCGGAAGGATATAGGCTTCGGATACCCGGGCTGAGCCACCTGCTCTAGCCTAGGGACGTTCCCAAGTCTGTGCGCCAAATTACTCTAATTGAAAGGGTGCTCTCTTGAGAGACTCAGATCCCAAGTATCTGACTCTCTCCTGGCGACCCAAAAACAAAAGCAAGACGTGCTAGCGCAGTGCTGAGTGGACTAGGCAAGGGCCCTCACACAACACAACACTAGACACACAGGGACACAGACAAGAAAATGCCCCCAGACTCCCACGAGTATCCTAGTAAAGTCGTGCGGGTCCACAAGACTCGCACCAGCAGACTTTACTTAAAGGATCACAAAAAGCCTCCCCTCCAGTCTAGCCCCTGCTCACCTGCCACAAGAACACACTAGCAAGCATGAAACCACCAAATATGAGACAACAAAAAAGCTTCCTAGGTCTCATTAACAATTACATCTCTGCATAAGGCCCAAAATCCTATCTAATTATCTGAGAGCTCGCCGTTAATACAATAATAGATATAAGGTCTATCAAGGGGATGGGATAATTAAATAGATTGGTGAAGTAGTGGAAGGAAGGTATACAAAGTAAGAGAGAAAGTTTCTAAGTGGGGTTGAGAGGGATAGATATCAAGGGGGTCCGAAGGGTACGACAGTGAGGTGAGCTCTGAGTCTTGAATCTGTCTGGACCCCACCCTAGGCATGCGAAATACATCCCATGCTTGGCAACACTCAACACAGTTGCCGGGTCAAAATCCTCTACCCCTTGCGTGAGTCGAAACTAAGCCTAACGTTGCGATCAAATTGGCAACATCAGGCTCGTCCCAAGCTAGACTCTCCGCGCGAAGCAACGTCCCCCAGCCGGTCTCTCTCTCCCGCTCGTCTCCTCCCACTCTCACTAGACTTACATCTTATATATTATAATGAAACAATCAACTATCGAGAATAAAATATACTAAGATGCGTTGGTTAAGAATAAGGGCAGCTTCAAGCGGTGAAACAACATAAGAATATCCCAGACATTAGTTACATTGTCGTAGGATATATACTAAGGAAAAGCCGGCCGGCCGGCTACCACCAGCCGGTTTCTAAACGGCTGGGCAGCCGACGCGCGCGCATGCCCGCACGTGGCTACTATGCAGGAGCGTCACACCTCCCCCAAGATATAAGACACTTGACTAAGTTCTTCATATCTAACAGAAAGCTTCTCATAGTACCACACACTGTTGCGACACAAGGCACTTTATATACAAAAAATAAAGACTGTTGCACTCCACCGAGCAAGTTCAACTAACTTAGCGACAATAAGCGAAAACATTCAACTTAGATACTGCTACAACATCTTATACAAAATTCTACACGTTATAAAAATAAAGAGTTTTTATAAGGTTTTTGCCTTTTTAATTTTTTTTTCTTTTTCGGCTGAACTACAGTGACAACCTATGTTCCTCCACACTCAACCCTCAATCCTGTAGCAGTCTAACCAACATCATCCACCCTTGATAGACAATCCGCTATCACGTTATCAGAACCGGCAATATGGCGTATGTCCAAATTATACTCCTGAAGCATGAGTGACCACCTGGTCAGCCTCATATTCCGGTTATGAAACTGATTCAAGAATTTCAGAGGGTGATGATTGGTATAAACCACTACGACTGGTCCGAAAGCAGGAACATATACATCGAAGTGCCTGAGCGCCAGCACTATCGCCAGGAGTTCTTTTTCCATTACAGAGTAATTCCTTTGTGCACTATTGAATTTTTTACTGTAAAAACTTACTGGATGTTCGATACCTTCATCATCTGTCTGTAACAAGACAGCCCCAGCCCCTACGCCACTGGCATCAGTCGCCAGCTGAAAAGGTCTGCTGAAATCCGGGGCCCTGAGTATGGGGTTGGTACATAACAGGTGTTTCACCAAGGAAAACGCCTCTGCATACTCAGGAGACCACCGGAACTTCTTGTCCTTAGATAATAAGTCAGTTAAAGGTGCAAGTACAGTCGAATAGCCTTTGATGAAGCGACGATAATAGCCTATCATACCTAGAAACCGCATGATTTGTTTCTTAGTCGTAGGCTGGGGAAACTGATCGATGGCTTTGATCTTTGTCTGTGGAGGGCACACCTGACCCATCCCCACCTCGAACCCCAGGTACAAAACTGTGACTTTGACAAAATCGCACTTATCCAGGTTTACCACCAAACCTGCTTCATTCAGTTTATTAAAAAGCTGTCCGATGTGAGCACAGTGACTGTTAAAATCATTGTCGTATATTATGACATCATCTAGGTACACCGTACAGTTGGGAATGTCGGCTACAATGTCGTTCATTAATTTCTGAAACGTTGCAGGGGCATTTTTCAGCCCGTATGGCATAACATGGCAATGATATGTGGCACCGTCCACCACAAACCCACACACCTCTCGCGCTCGCTCAGACAAGGGCACTTGCCAATAACCCTTAACAAGGTATATCTTAGTGAGGAACTTGGCTTTTCCTATCTTATCCACACTGTTGTCCACGCGAGGGAGGGGGTAGGCATTTGTGGGGGTTAAACCATTCAACCTGCGGAAATCTATACAAAACCGCACCTTGCCATCTGGTTTGGGCTGCAGTGTGACACGGGAAGTCCACCTTACTGCACCCTCAGAAATCAGCCCAAGTTTCAGCATATAATCCAGCTCTTCCCTAAGTGCTGGTAATTTAATAGGGGGAACACGGTATGGCACTGATTTAAAGGGCGAGTGGTCCCCAACATCGACATCGTGCACCGCTTGAGTAGTGAGGCCAGGATGCTCCGCGAAAACAGCTGGGTTTGAATCAAACAAGTGCTGCACAGCTACACGCTGTTGCTCAGGCAGGTGCAATATCAACTCGTGAGCCACTTGTCTAGAATTTCCCGCCCACTGATCCGCGGAAACATGACAATCCCAATTATCCTCCCCCGCAGCAAGACTGTCCCTTCCTCCTTCTCCACCACGATCGCTGCAGATCAACACCGGGACAGTGAGAGGCTCGGAGGGGCCCCTCACATACTCTTTCATCAGATTTACATGGCAAAGTTGGTTCTTTTTCTTACGATCAGGAGTAGCTACTAAATAGTCGAGATCAGAAACCTTCCTTACATCCCGATACGGACCAGAATACTTGGCAGACAAGGGGTGTCCCACCAGAGGCAGTAGTATCAGTACCTCCTGATCTACTTCAAACTCCCTCAGCTTCACCTTCTGGTCATATCTGTCCTTCATCTGAGCTTGTGAACTCTTAAGGTTCCGACCTGGTACCTCCATGCTCTTTAGCATTCTCTCACAGCTTTCAACTACATACTTTAGAAGCGAGCATGGCTTTGTGACTCCCTCCCAGATCTCCTTGACTATGTGGAGGGGCCCCCTGACCCTGTGTCCAAAAACCAACTCGTTCGGGCTAAATCCCAAGCTCTCCCCAGCTACTTCTCTCGCAGCAAATAAAACGTATGGGAGACCTAGATCCCAGTCCTTCCCATTTTCCATGCAATAAACACCGCAACATACTCTTGAGAGTCGAGTGCCACCTTTCCAAAACTCCCTGACTCTCGGGATGGTAGGCAGATGACACCACAGACACTATCCCATGTTGCTGCATGGTCTGCTTAAACAGAGCAGAAGTAAAATTGGATCCCTGATCAGATTGGAGCTCCTGAGGGTAGCCATAACGAGAGAAATAGACAAGCAGGTTTTTGACAACAGTCTTAGCCATCCCGTTGCGCATGGGGTAAGCATCTGGATACCGTGTTGCTACATCCATTACAGTTAGTAAAAATGTATTGCCGGCACTAGTGGGGGGCAATGGGCCAACCATATCGATAACTACTTTGCTGAAGGGCGGCCCAATGACAGGGATGGGTTGTAACGGGGCTCTCGGGATGACCTGATTGGGTTTCCCAACAACTTGACAAGTGTGACACTGTGACACCCATGACACGACACTCGCCTTTAACCCAGGCCACCAGAAAAGCTTGCTCAGAGCTGCCTCCGTCTTACGTGCCCCCAGGTGCCCTGCCAAAGGCACATCATGAGCTAATCTCAATAAGCTCTCACGGCACACCTTCGGTACTACTAACTGGTCCACTAATCCTGACCCGCCATCCCACTTTTTCTTGGGATCCTGATGTCTCCGATACAAGATCCCCTCGGACAAGAAAAAATCACCAGGCTGCGCATCCCCATCGCTCTCCAGTTCGATAGCACCTATACCACACGCCCTGACTTCAGGATCTTCCAGCTGCAAGGAACATATATCAGCAGGTGCGAGATTATCCAAGTTCATCTTAAATAATTTATTTCCACCTCCAATGTCCCGCTGAGCCATCCTTTCCTCACGCTGCGCATAACGATGCTGTCGCAGAGTCTCTTCCTGCCCTGCACCTGCACTAGCGGTGACAGGCCCCGAGGCCTCTCCAGACTCTAACATAGGTGCCAATAATGAGTCACCAAGAAACACTGCCGGCTCAAAACTCTCCAATTGACCAACACTTCCCGTTTTCTTGTGACCTTTCCTCCGCGGTTTGATAGACTGAGGTGGTGGCTGCAAGGCTCCGGATGTCTGAGAACGCGTCACAACACACGCCATGGTTTGTACGCTACACTTCTCAACCCACTCCTGTTCCTCCCTACTAATGTCGGCCGCCTTCTCGGCAACGACCAAGGGTGAAACCTTAGAAGCAGGCATCGCAAAGTCGTTGCCGAGGAGGAGGTCGACGCCCCCAACAGGCAAGTTCTCTACGATTCCGACATCCAGCTCCTTCGCCACACCACCCACCTCCAGCTCCATCCGCACCAGCGGGTAGGACTTCGTAGCATTGATCCCCTGAACTACCACCACCCGAGCAGCGTTAATCGGCCTACCAGTAAAGTTCTTTAACAAGGTCTGAGAAGCCCCCGTATCACGCAATAGCTTAACTCCTCGCCTTTCGCCAGCCCACCTCACAAAACCATGCCCTCTATGACCCCCAAAGACGTCGCGGACAGGGTTCGAGCCTTCCGGACTCTTGACCACAGGCTGTGTCCCAACCTCTGACGAACTACCCTTGGCAAACTCAGAAGATATAGGCGACACCCCTATGCTGCGGGCCAATGACACAACCTTGTTTGGTGGCTTGTTCGGACAAGCATTTGCAAAGTGACCCTCCTTGTGACATGCAAAGCACTCTTTACTCTTTGGTTTCCCTTGGGAGTGGGAGGTACCATTAGACTTCTTATACGGGACGGTATTTGGTTTATGTTCAGTTTTATTGTCAGTGCTACATGGTTTTGTGTATTTATGTGTATCAAAATTCTTGGGAGGGGGAGGGGTACGATCCTTTGCACCCGACTCACTCCTAGCTGCTGCTCCACACCCTCGAATTAATGACAGTCGGAGGTCAGCCATTTCTGCTGCCTCCTGGAGAGTTCTAGGATTTTTTCCTTTATATTTAATGTTAAGTCCCCGCCTGTGCACTTAAAGAACTGCTCCAAGAGAACCAGCTCACTCAACTCCTCAAAAGTAGCTGCCCTCTCAGAACGCAGCCAATGTCGTAGTGCATCAGACAAGTCCCGGGCGTGTTCTAGGAAGGTACTATCCTTGCCCTTAGTAACACCCCGAAACTTCAAGTGGTAAGTTTCTGGTTGTAACTCATAGGCCCGTAGCACAGCCTTCTTTAGCTCATCATAAACTACACAGGACTCTAAAGGTAGTGCATCATACGCTTTTAGCCCCTTTCCTAGGAGTCTTGATGAAACTAATGCTGCCCACTTTTCCTGAGGCCACTGGTGTTCCTGACACTTCTTCTCAAATCGCATAAAAAAACTCAGTCACACATGATTTATCGAACACAGGAACTAGTTTAAGCAGGTGCGACAATGATTGGTACCGATGTCTGTTACCTCCCCCAATATTTCGCCCTGTTACCTCCACTCGAGATCTCTCCAGCTCCCTGTCAGCCCGATACCTAGTAGACTCTGCCTGCAGTTCAGCCTCTCGTATAGCTGTTCTCTCTGCGGCCTCAGCCTGAGCTCTTGCAACCTCAGCCTGCACACTAGCCTGTCTCTCGGCAGCCTCAACCTGAGCTCTAGCAACCTCAACCTTGGCCATCTCAAGCCGAAACAACAAATCTGGAGTTAACCCTTGAGGAGGGGAAGGTGCATTTAATGGAGAGGGTCCCTGTGATTGAATTCCACCCTGCCATTGACCATCAACTTGGGGGTATGTACTAAATTCAGGCACCCTGACGTTTGATATGGGGGTAGAGTGGAGGGGGGGCTGGGGACCGGGGCCCACAGTCGCCTCTCCACCCAGGTCTTTCCCTTCTAAACCCAATATCAAAGTCCTCAGCTGATCTTTCCTCATGCCACTTAAACCCTGGTGACCCTGAAGACCTGCCACACACTTTAAGCCATACTTATTCAGCTTCAACACCCTGGCAGTGGTAAGGGGCACCTCTAAAAATCTTCTAGCACCCTCCTCGCTATCGACTAGCCACTCCGCAGGTCTTTCTCCCTCCGAGCCCGTATCGTGACCTGACCCACCACTGTGTTCTGATGTATTAGACATGTTTGTGTACTGCAGTAATTATCACGGTTATAGAATGTGCCTTATCTCCTATGCAAGTATGTATATACTAATGTTATTTAAAGTCTTTAATGTGTTATATTGGTTGCTCCAAAAAAAAAAAAAATCTATGTCCACTATATTCCTCTAATCAAAAGGAATCTCAAAGCAAATGACCACTATATTCCTCTGTTCAGTAAATCCTGGCAAGGTCGCCATTTGTTACGTCCTGGGATATATAAACACTGGGCTCTTTCTATTGGACTAGGTATGCGGCAACAAGCAACAACGGAAAACGCTAGATCCAACCCTTATCTATAAACCCAGGCAACAAACCACCCTAAACCGTCAAGAGTCCTGCCTGGACAACAAGGTATCCTATGACTCGGTTACAGGGTGCATGCACTATGGACTGCTGATAGTCAAGCAGGCTATATAAAAGATGACACAATTAAGTTGACTTAAAGCTTCAAGGAAAAGATAGATAACGGAATTAAATTGCAGAAACAATTTAATAACAAACTAGAAGAAAGTACATTTAACGTTACGTTAATTAATACAACTAATCACCCCTGCGTGAAAGAAGGTGAAAGCAAACAGTCCTCAAAACATCATACAGGTAGACAAGATGCAGGTTTCTAAACTGCATGCGGCTACTGTTGGATCTGATGCTTAGCAAAGAAAGTACGTTTCGGATTTAGAGAACTCTTAACTCATAAGCAGGAATAAATACTAGTGATAGGCCATACAGTGTATAATGGCATAGGTATAATTAAATAAAGGCAGCAACTCGCAACATAACCACATACAGGTGTGCTTCTCACTCTTAGTCAGGCAAGCCTGCTCGGACAGAGTCTCTAAGCCACACCCTGACTCACAATGCTCACAAAAAACGGTAAAACTGTGGCACAATAACAAGCATGCAGAAATAATAAACCTCTAGCTGTTAATCTGCCAGGTGGCAGAGGTCTAGCCGGAAGGATATAGGCTTCGGATACCCGGGCTGAGCCACCTTCTCTAGCCTAGGGACGTTCCCAAGTCTGTGCGCCAAATTACTCTAATTGAAAGGGTGCTCTCTTGAGAGACTCAGATCCCAAGTATCTGACTCTCTCCTGGCGACCCCAAAAAAAAAGCAAGACGTGCTAGCGCAGTGCTGAGTGGACTAGGCAAGGGCCCTCACACAACACAACACTAGACACACAGGGACACAGACAAGAAAATGCCCCCAGACTCCCACGGTTATCCTAGTAAAGTCGTGCGGGTCCACAGGACTCGCACCAGCAGACTTTACTTAAAGGATCACAAAAAGCCTCCCCTCTGGCCTAGCCCCTGCTCACCTGCCACAAGAACACACTAGCAAGCATGAAACCACCAAATATGAGACAACAAAAAAGCTTCCTAGGTCTCATTAACAATTATATCTCTGCAAAATCCTATCTAATTATCTGAGAGCTCGTCGTTAATACAATAATAGATATAAGGTCTATCAAGGGGATGGGATAATTAAATAGATTGGTGAAGTAGTGGAAGGAAGGTATACAAAGTAAGAGAGAAAGTTTCTAAGTGGGGTTGAGAGGGATAGATATCAAGGGGGTCCGAAGGGTACGCCAGTGAGGTGAGCTCTGAGTCTTGAATCTGTCTGGACCCCACCCTAGGCATGCAAAATACATCCCATGCTTGGCAACACTCAACACAGTTGCCGGGTCAAATTCCTCTACCCCTTGCGTGAGTCGAAACTAAGCCTAACGTTGCGATTAAATTGGCAACATCAGGCTCGTCCCAAGCTAGACTCTCCGCGCGAAGCAACGTCCCCCAGCCGGTCTCTCTCTCCCGCTCGTCTCCTCCCACTCTCACTAGACTTACATCTTATATATTATAATGAAACAATCAACTATCGAGAATAAAATATACTAAGATGCGTTGGTTAAGAATAAGGGCAGCTTCAAGCGGTGAAACAACATAAGAATATCCCAGACATTAGTTACATTGTCGTAGGATATATACTAAGGAAAAGCCGGCCGGCCGGCTGCCGCCAGCCGGTTTCTAAACGGCTGGGCAGCCGACGCGCGCGCATGCCCGCACGTGGCTACTATGCAGGAGCGTCACAAAATACTCTCCAGAGTTCTATATGCAATAATAGGTTATTAAACTCTCAATAAATGTGCATCTACTCTAGGCTTAATGTTATGTGAAAACAGCCTATTATTACCTATAACCGAAGGTGCTTGGTTATGGTATGCAAAGTAAGGTGGTAAGAGAGGTTACAGGTTAAGTTACTTTAATCAATAAATGTCAGGCACTCCTGCATGAAAGAAAGTGCACTAAAGTCCTTCAACACCAACAAGGAATCTTCTTTAAATGTTAGATGCTATCAAGATGCTCGAATCGGAAATGGAACCCAAAAAAGGCAGGCAGCGGAACAATGCTCGTGCAGGCTATGCACACAAAAAGGCAGGAGATATAATGCAGTCGGAGCCAAGAATATCCTAACCGCCACAACAATAATAATAATCGCCACGACAATTCAGTATTCCTATCAACAAAAAGAGCCTAAGTCGTTTGTGTCTCAATACATCAAACTAGGCTGCGAAATGCTTGTGTAATCATAAACGGGTATGCATAAAAAGAGTAATTGGTTTAATATACTTAACCCTTATTTAGCGGCGAGCAACATAAGTCGAGTTAATAAAAGCTGGACTATGTGGCGGCGCTCGACATAACTCGAGTGGCAATTTCAGCACGTAATGTGGCTGAGAGAGAGAGACAAGTGGTGGCAGGAGACTAGCGAGCGTATGACTGCTCCAGACCACCGCGGCGAACCTACTGACACAAATCTCAGCTCCCTCCTCCCTCTCTCACTCGCTACATACTCAATTATGTACTGAAAGTACCGAATTACCTGCTTTTTGCACTCGCGTTGCACGGTTATTGCAAGAAAACTATCCATCATACAAGGATCGTTATGGTGTCATTCGAAAGCTCTGTTTATGCCCTTTCAGGGATAGGTACTTGTTTTACGTTCTGGGTCTTATTTAGGCATGAAAATGATCACGTAAACAGCCCTATTTTGGCTAAAAACACCCCGCTGTGCGGTACACATAAATAAACCGCATAGGCCGCTCGTAAGGTGTTAATGTCTACTGTGACTGATAAAGTCTAGCTAGAGTCAATGATACGAGATACTGGTGCGCATGGCATGCCGCATAGCCTAGTGCAAATCTTAAGTCTGTGCATCAAGTATTACGTTAGAGTGAAGGGTAGCTCTCTTGAGAGACCTTAATACCGAAGTATTAAGCGTTCACCTGGCGTACCTCAAAGACAAACAACGAGCTTAGAACAGTGCAAAATGGTATAGGCAAAAAGCCCTCATTCGTGCATGCTCTACTCTCAATGGCACACAGACTAGAATTTACCCAATCAACTCCAGTTCTCAGGTATGTCGTGCAGCTTTTAACTAAAGCCAGCACCCATCGGAAACAATTCCTTATAGTATCAGACTCCCAGTCTAGCATTATCTAATCCAGCAGAACACTAATAATTATAGGAAGCGGTACTGAACAATATGAATGCCAACCAATGCTTTGTGATCAACTTATCTTAACAACTAACATACATGGGTTATATCAGACCTTAACGCACAATACAACTGGCCAGCATGAAGCTGATTATGCAGAGGTAACCAGAGGGGATATAATATTAATAAAAGGTGGTGAAAGGTATGGAAAATGAGAGATAGGCAGAGGAAAAGGTTCTCAGGTGCAGAGAGGGGAACAGGTATCAAAGGGATAAGAGGGATGCGTTCTAGAAACCAGATCTGAGGGAGAGAGTAGCGAGGGAGCTGTATATATACTAGCACTAGCTCGACCCGCATAGAAAAGCGGTAACAAGTCCTCTAGCCAATGCTTAAGAAGCTAGCCAAACATGACGTCACCAAGCATGGTAAAAAACTCCTTCAACGAATCTCCACGAGGCCAGCCAGCTATGACGTCATCGAGTATAGCAAAACACTGCGTGCCTTCCCACACTCTGTTCTACTCTCTCTCTCTCTCTCTCTCTCAAATCCTATCATTACTACTTAATGATAAAACATATACTTTGCAATTAAATATATAAAGCCTTGACATGGGTGAAAACAAAGAGCCTTTCTGGACTGCCCATGACACGAGCTTTCATATGAAATAAAGCACACAACAATACATCAACTGTAGCCACATCCACTGCCCTGGCAATCCTAGCGAGTCACTGTAGGACAAGCCATGCGGTTCTAACGGAGTGGTTAACTTCACCCCCCCCCAAGATTTTTCTCAGAGGCCCAAGGCTCACAAAAATCTGATTGTTAGAACCCATGCTATATCTCTACTTCCCATCTCCCAGCGGCAGTAAAATATCTGGCACAGTTCTCAACAAAACATTTTACAAAATTATAACCCTCCCTAACACAATAGGTTAAATCATATGTAGTTATGCTCTTCAAGAGCGAGCTTCTCTAGCCCAGCATTCTGAGAGGAGTGCAACTCAGAATTACTGCTATAACATACTGAAAAAATTCAACTATCAAAGAAAGAGTTTTTATTTGATTTTTATGTTTTTAATTTGTTTATTTCGGCTGCACTGTAGGGGCAAACCTAGTATTTTCTTCTATACCAAACGTTCAACTCCTTCTTTACGACCCAATACGCTGAGCTACAACCGCGAGCCAACAAGCACCAAGGGCAAAATACTATTCAAACTAAAGCAGGAGGCTACCCGGGTGTCAATCTACCCAGGATCATATACCCTTGAAAGACAATCTGCAACCACGTTGTCACAACCGGCAATATGGCGTATGTCCAGGTTATATACCAATAACCTTAGTGACCACCTGGTCAGCCTCATATTCCGATTGTGAAACTGGTCCAAGAACTTGAGAGGGTGATGATCTGTGTAAACTACAACGACCGGACCATAGGCTGGAACATAGACCTCGAAATGCCTCAGTGCAAGTACAATTGCCAGCAGCTCCTTCTCGACAACAGAGTAGTTCTTTTGGGCTGAATTGAACTTCTTTGAGTAGAAACTAACAGGATGTTCCAGCCCATCATCGTCCATTTTCATAAGGACGGCACCAGGCCCTACACCACTAGCATCCATTGCTAGTTGGAAAGGTAGGCTAAAGTCAGGGGCCCTGAGGATCGGGTGAGTGCACAACAGGTGTTTTACTACTCTAAACGCCTTCTCACACTCAGGCGCCCATTTGACTTTCTTATCCTTCCAGTTATCCTCCACCTGAGCTTGACTGTCCCGTTCTCCTTCTCCACCTTGACTGCTAAACGTCATCACAGGCACAGTGAGAGGCTCAGGGGGGTGCCTCACATACTCCTTCATGAGATTAACGTGACATAACTGATTGCGCGTACGTCTGTCTGGAGCGGCCACCAACCAATCCAGGTCCGATAGCCTCTCAACCACCCTATAAGGGCCAGTGTACTTCGCGAATAAGGGATGACCTACAAGGGGCGGTAGAATCAACACCTCCTGACCCACGTGAAACTCCCTGAGTTTAACCTTGAGGTCGTACCTGTCCTTCATGAGGGCCTGAGAGCTAGTCAAATTACGGCCAGCCAACTCCAGACTGCGCAACATCCGTTCTCGACAGTCGAGGACATACTTGAGCATAGAACAAGGTTCTTCTGCACCCTCCCATATTTCTTCAACCATATGGAGAGGCCCTCTGACACGGTGTCCAAAGACGAGCTCAGTAGGGCTGAATCCCAAACTTTCCCCAGGTACCTCCCGTGCAGCAAATGAAACATATGGCAGGCCAACATCCCAATCCTTCCCATCCTCAAAGCAACAACAACGAAGCATAGATTTCAAGGCTGAGTGCTATCGCTCTAACACACCCTGGCTCTCCGGATGAAACGCGGATGACACAACCGTAACAATCCCATGCTGCGGCATTGCTTGAACAAAGAGGCTAGAAGTGAAGTTGGATCCTTGGTCTGACTGAATCCCCTGCGGGTAACCATACCGGGAAAAATACTCTAGCAAGTTTCGGACCACCATCTTCGCCGACCCATTTCTCATAGGGTACGCGTCAGGGTACCTTGTTGCTACCTCCATGATGGTCAGGGGATACTTGGAAAAATCTCCCGACTGTGCATCACTGTCCTGCTTCAACTCGACAGCACCGGTACCACATTCAAGAACCTCCGGGTCTTCTTAGTGCAATTTACGAATGTCCGAAGGAGCAAGCTTATCTAAGTGTTTGCGAAACAACTCATGCCCCCCTCCTACACTGAATTTAGCCTCCCGTTGCTCTCTCTCTGTGTATCGTTGCTGTCTCTTCGTCTGTTTAAGCCCATCCTCTTCCTTCTTACTAACAGTTAATGGGTCTTCTCCAGACTCGAAAATCGGTCCTAATAATGAGTCCCCGAGAATGTCCGCTGATACTAAACTCTCAACCGCATCAACTTCCAACCCCTTCTCGGTACCTTTCCTCCGCTTGTCTAAAGACTGTTGACCAGAATGTGACTCCCTGGATGCAAGAGATCTGGTGACAACACACGCCATAGGTTGCACCGGACACTTCTCAACCCACTCCTGCTCCTCCCTACTCACGTCGGCCGGCTTCTCGGCAACGACTAAGGGTGGAGCCTCAGAAGTAGGCCCCGCAAAGTCGTTGCCGAGAAGGAGGTCGATGCCCCCAACAGGCAACTTCTCCACAATTCCTACATCCAGGTCACGAGTCACACCATCAACTTCCATCTTCATTCTTACAAGCGGGTATGACCTTGTTGCATTAACTCCCTGAACCACAACCACCCGCGCCGTATTTACAGGTTTACCAGTGAAATTCCTCAACAATGTTTGCGATGCCCCAGTGTCATGCAAAATTCTCACCTCATGTCTTCTACCCCCCCACTCCACACAACCGAGTCCCCTGTGGTCACTAAAGGCATCACGGACAGGGAATAAGCCTTCCGGATCCTTCTGCACTGGCAGTGTATTTACCTCGGAAGAATTGCCTCTAACAAACTCCGATGTCCTCTTGAACACTCCAATGCCGTGAGCAAAAGACACGGATGCCGGAGGAGGTCGACTAGGGCACTCATTTGCTTTATGACCCTCCTTGTGGCACCTAAAACACATAAATTTTGGTTTCGGCTTATACTGTGATGTAAAAGGCCCCTGACTTTTCTTATACGGTGTGGTGTTAGGTTTGGATTCAGTTTTAGTTTCATTGCTCTTTTGTTTAAATGTGTCATTGCTACGGGGAGGGGGAGGATAACGGTCCCTAGCACTTGCATCGTACTTCTGTGAGGACCCACAACCCCGAATCAACGACAGCCGTCGATCAGCCATTTCTGCTGCTTCGACTAGAGTTCTTGGGTTTTTTTCCTTTAAGTTCAAAGTTAGATCACCGCCCGTGCTCTTAAAGAACTGCTCCAACATCATCAACTGCTTAACTCCATCAAACGTTGTTACCTTCTCAGATCGGAGCCAGTTCCCCATAGCATCGGACAAGTCCCGGGCGTGTTCCAAAAAGGTGCTATCTCTTCCCTTAGTTACACCCCGGAACTTCAAACGGTACGTTTCTGGTTGCAGTTCGTAAGCCCTCAGGACAGCCTCCTTGAGATCCTCATACACAATACATGACTCCAAAGGTAACGCATCGTAGGCTTTAAGACCCTTGCCTATTAATCTAGAGGATACAAGTGCTGCCCATTTATTCTCTGGCCACTGGTGTTCCTGGCACTTCTTCTCAAAGCGTGCAAAAAATTCTGTTACACCACTCTCATCAAACACCGGAACCAGTTTCAATAAGTGCGAGAGAGATTGATCATGAGCACGGTTACCAGCCCCAAGTCGCTGTCCCGTCGTCTCTACTCGCAACTTCTCTACATCCATGTCGGCACAGTACCTAGTCGACTCAGCTTGGATTTTTGCTAGCTCTATGTGCTCATGACTAATAGTTTTTCTCTCTTCTATCTTGGCTAATTCTATTTGCTGCTGAAGCTCACATGCCCTTTGTTGCTGTTGATGCTGAAGCTTAGCTAATTCGAGCTGAAGCAATCATTCGGGAGTTAACCCTTGAGGAGGTGAAGGTGCTACAATGTTTGAAATTACCGGTGGTCCCCCCAGGGGCAACCCACCCTGCCAGTCACCACCCAACTGTGGAAGCGTACCCGGGGTCGGCAAACTACTGGGATGGCTGGGAGTCGAGTGTAGGGGAAGCATGGCCGAAGGGCTCTGAGCACTCAACCCATCTCGCTCACCAGTCACCCTGCCCAGTACACACGTTATCAAGTTATCCCTGGTCATGCTGCTAGTACCCGCATGACCGATAGCTGTGGCCAGGCATTGAAGACCGTACCGATCCATACCCTCCAACCGCTCGGCAGTAACAGGCCATTGCAAAAATATCCTAGCATCCTCCTCACAGTTCACCTGATTAACCCTTTCATCATACTGCTGTTCCTCAGTCTCGACATTACGTACTGTGTCGCCATTCTCCTCTGATCCGGTATAAAAATTTCCCACCTCAATATTCAGAAAAGAAGCACCCCAAACTCTTATACCTCAATATACACACAAAAATTCTCGGAAATACTCAAGGGCTATACTATGTTGCAAAAAAAAATTATTCTTGCTGATCCCCGCCAAAATATTCCCCAAAACAACAAATGTTCCCTGCTAATAAATGTAGGTTCACCAAATCCTAGGTAAGGTCGCCATTTGTAACGACTGAGGTTTAAATATATCAGGGTTCTTATTCATTGGACTAGTAATGGCATAAATGCTACAACGGAAAGCGCTAGATCCAACCTCTGATGTATATTCCCAGTGAACAAAGAACACAAATACTCTCCAGAGTTCTATATGCAATAATAGGTTATTAAACTCTCAATAAATGTGCGTCTACTCTAGGCTTAATGTTATGTGAAAACAGCCTATTACTACCTATAACCGAAGGTGCTTGGTTATGGTATGCAAAGTAAGGTGGTAAGAGAAGTTATAGCTTACGTTACTTTAATCAATATATGTCAGGCACTCCTGCATGAAGAAAGTGCACTAAAGTCCTTCAACACCAACAAGGAATCTTCTTTAAATGTTAGATGCTATCAAGATGCTCGAATCGGAAATGGAACCCAAAAAGGCAGGCAGCGGAACAATGCTCGTGCAGGCTATGCACACAAAAAGGCAGGAGATATAATGCAGTCGGAGCCAAGAATATCCTAACCGCCACAACAATAATAATAATCGCCACGACAATGCAGTATTCCTATCAACAAAAAGAGCCTAAGTCGTTTGTGTCTCAATACATCAAACTAGGCTGCGAAATGCTTGTGTAATCATAAACGCGTATGCATAATAAGAGTAATTGGTTTAATATACTTAATGTCTACTGTGACTGATAAAGTCTAGCTAGAGTCAATGATACAAGATACTGGTGCGCATGGCATGCCGCATACCCTAGTGCAAATCTCAAGTCTGTGCGTCAAATATTACGTTAGAGAGAAGGGTAGCTCTCTTGAGAAACCTTAATACCGAAGTATTAAGCATTCTCCTGGCGTACCTCAAAGACAAACAACGAGCTTAGAACAGTGCAGAATGGTATAGGCAAAACGCCCTCATTCGTGCATGCTCTACTCTCAATGGCACACAGACTAGAATTTACCCAATCAACTCCAGTTCTCAGGTATGTCGTGCAGCTTTTAACTAAAGCCAGCACCCATCGGAAACAATACCTTATAGTAGCAGACTCCCAGTCTAGCATTATCTAATCCAGCAGAACACTTATAATTATAGGAAGCGGTACTGAACAATATTTAATGCCAACCAATGCTTCGTGATCAACTTATCTTAACAACTAACATACATGGGTTATATCAGACCTTAACGCACAATACAACTGGCCAGCATGAAGCTGATTATGCAGAGGTAACCAGAGGGGATATAATATTAATAAAAGGTGGTGAAGGGTATGGAAAATGAGAGAGATAGGCAGAGGGAAAGGTTCTCAGGTGGAGTGAGGAGGACAGGTATCAAAGGGATAAGAGGGATGCATTCTAGAAACCAGATCTGAGGGAGAGAGTAGCGAGGGAGCTGTATATATACTAGCAATAGCTCGACCCGCGTAGAAAAGCGGTAACAAGTCCTCTAGCCAATGCTAAAGAAGCTAGCCAAACATGACATCACCAAGCATGGTAAAAAACTCCTTCAACGAATCCCCACGAGGCCAGCCAGCTATGACGTCATCGAGTATAGCAAAACACTGCGCGCCTCCCCACACTCTGTTCTACTCTCTCTCTCTCTCTCTCTCTCTCTCAAATCCTATCATTACTACTTAATGATAAAACATATACTTTGCAATTAAATATATAAAGCCTTGACATGGGTGAAAACAAAGAGCCTTTCTGGACTGCCCATGACACGAACTTTCATATGAAATAAAGCACACAACAATACATCAACTGAAGCCACATCCACTGCCCTGCCGATCCTAGCGAGTCACTGTAGGACAAGCCATGCAGTTCTAACGGAGTGGTTAACGTCACACTGTGTATTCCTTCACCAAATACGCATATAGTAGTGATAAAACTGTCATCTAATACAATATTTTCTAGTAATTGAATTTCACACAAAACGTATCCTACAACGGATTAATTTACTCAATATATATATATATATATATATATATATATATATATATATATATATAAGGAATAGTAAGGCCAACGTCAGGAACAACATCTTTATTTGATAACGTTTCGGCTTCTCTTCATGAGCCATCATCGGATCTAAAAATTAAATGAACGTACATGTAGTTTATTTGTTGTGTAAAATTGTATTATCTATAAATTATGTATATATATATTTGTTATAGATAATAAATTTTACACAACAAATGAACTACATGTACGTTCATTTAATTTTAGATATGATGGCTCATGAAGAGAAACCGAAACGTTATCAAATAAAGATGTTGTTCCGGACGTTGGCCTTACTATTCCTTATACGACTCCACTTCCCCAAGGACAAGAGTATAGCTGAAATATATATATATATATATATATATATATATATATATATATATATATATATATATATATATATATATATATATATTATGTATTTATTGTTTGTTATAGCCAGTTAGTAAAATATTATTGTTCATTAGAATCATGGATATTTATTGCAGTTTTCATTTCGTTAATTGGGGAGGGTTTGGGCAGCACGAATATAACCCTTTGAGTACCAGCGACGTGTGTTATATTTTATTCTAGCTATATTTAGACTATATTATGTAGCTAGGGAAGGATCTGTGGTAGTAAAAAGGGTAGGTTGAGATATTTTGAAGACCTATTATTACTAGGGGTCCTTCCTAAGCTGAATAAAATCGTCGGTCAATATTTACGAGACGCAACAATATACTGTAGGTAACAAATTTCTAATATTAGTTTTGGGTTCCTATCATCATATGCTTCATTGCTATATAATTGTTATCCTCGGGAAAAACAAAAATCCTGGGATTTTTCATTTTTTTCTTGGGATTTTTTTTGGGGGGGTCATTAACCTAACCAAAAAAACTAACCTAACCTAACCTAATTGCCCCCAAATACATTTAGGTTAGGTTAGGTTAGGTTTTTTGGTTTGGTTAATGAACACAAATTAAAAATCCCGAGATGTTTTTCTTTTCCCGGGGATATAAATTATATAGCAATGAAGCATATGATGATAGGAACCCAAAACTACCATTAGAAATGTGTTACTTATATTGTTGCGTCTCGTAAATATTTACCAAATCGTCTAATTATTGCCAGAATAGGATGAAAAGGACGTCCCTGGTACTGATTGGGATAAACACCATATGAGCAGGCATGTTTCTCTATGGTCCACGAGTTTGGGATATATGTTCTCACTCTTAATAATATATCTAATATTGCTATTGTTTATATGTACTACTGTATATTGGAAGACAAAGCGATGTTAGCATGTGTCATATTAAATATAATTATGTTATCTAAACATATCTGGTATTATGACTTTCAATCGAGTGGTAGTTATCGTGTGTAATAATTAAATTGCTTAAGGATATTCTGTCATTTTAATACACACTAGCAGGGGTACCCAGCGTTGCCCGGGTAATCACCATAATCACCATCACTACTACTACTACCATAATCACCATCATCAATCACTACTACCACAATCATCACAATACTACTACTACCATAATCACCGGCCTCGACCTCCCTGTGCCTCATTAAACGGCGACCTCGATTTCGGCCGCTAAATGACCTCCGATTTTGGATCTGACCTCATACGTACCCCCATTTTGGGGGGCTGCGAACAACTTTCGTTCCATACACCTTTGCGATCGGAGGCCTCCTTCCGCCCCAAACGGCAATTTTTTCATTCGAAACGACCTCCGATCGTGGCCTCGCCCCCTCTATTACCTGACCCAGGTCAATTGACACCTACATGCAAAGTTTCAGCTCCCCAGGTCCAAAACTGCGGCCGCCTATTAAGAACAGATACACACACAGACAATCGAAAATATTATAGAGATAGGCTAATATGAATAGACTACAAGTTTCTGTTTTATTTTATCATCAGTAAAATCAGCCAAGATTAGCGGATTCACTTAACGTAGTATCATATGGCTAAAGTCGCATTAGTCTTTATGTTTGTTGTAGGCACATACTTCACTCTCCACCAATTGACCACTTGCGAGTTTTAGGCTATAAGGAAGTTGGAGCCGTGAACATCGATTATTATTAAACAGAAACGCAGTAATAATGTACGTTTCTGATTGGATAAATGGAATGTTGAATTGGGTTTTATGTATTTATAAATATATTACGATCGTAATTTACCTGTAAATTTGGTTAAATATCGTTGTATACAGCTCCAACTTCCCTGTAGAACGAAAATCGCAAGTCGGCAATAACAAGTCGACGAAATGGCCTACGATGTTGCCATGGTTACCAACTGGGATATGGCTAGATGAAAAAGTCCGATATACATGGAGGAGACTACCTCTGTTCACCTAACAGTAAATAGGAACATGGTGTACTGTGCAGTGGACATTGGTCACGTTCTATCTGTGATTGGTAAACTTTATGGGAGACCACCTCGCTTGTTTACTCTTCCTCTCCCTCTCTCTTTGGCTTGTATCCATTCGGCCCCATTCAGCCTACTGTTTTAAGATGTTTACCCCCATCCAGGTGTCAATATTTTCATGGCAAGCGGTAGCGAGCCAACATATATATATTTTTTGTTTTGACAGCAAGCTAAATTTGTAAATTTTCGATAGAAAAATTTCTCCGGCGAAGCCGGATTTCTCCATACAATGCTGGCTCGCTATCGCTCGCCAGGAAGAAATCGACACATTGATGGGGATAAACGTCTTAAAACAGTTGGCTGAATGGGGCCGAATGGATACAAGCCAGGGAAAGAGAGCGGGAGAGGAAGAGCAAAAAAGCGAGGTGGGATCCCTTAAAGTTTACCAATCACAGATAGAACGTGATACAAGCCAGAGAAAGAGAGAAAAGGAGAGAAAGAGAAACAAAGTAGGTGACCCCCCTTAACCCTCTCCGACATATGACGCGATGTTGAGCCTATTAGGGATGCTTTAATGACATTTCGCTTCATTTCTATGTCAATATTTAGACCTTTCGTGCTATTTAGGTGTCGATTTTTTTCCCTGGCAAACGATAGTGAGCCTGTAATGTTGGAAGAACCGGCCTTTGGCCGGGAAATTTTTCTACCGAAAAAATTACAAATTAACCTAAAAGGGGTATCTAATGGATTGTTGTTGTTTTTTTAATTTGATGGAGCTACAGGGAGGAAGCTAGAAAAATAAAAATACATGCAAAAATCGCCCAAAAAGTGAACCATCTCCCCTTAAATCTTATTGTACGAACACCAATATAATATTTTCACCTCGTTCTCTGGTATTTCTCCTTTAAAAGCTTCATAATTGGATCCGTTCCTCTATTCTGTGAATTTGCTGCTACTTACTTTTGTTAGCACTCACTTGGGCGTATTGGCACCACGGCACACCATTAGTTACGAGGGTTTCGGGTATTGGCATTTTTTAATACACATAGGCAATTTATTGATATAAACCTTTTTCTATTAATGTATCTCCTCTTACACAAAGGTGAAGTGTATATTTTCATCATACAAACCATTACCTGATTTAAAGATTGTATACTTTCAGCTGAATAGAAAATCGAAACAACTTACAATGCTACGGACTTCACCTACCACTCGATGGCTTATGTGTTCATGGCAGAACATTAGTTTAATTAGATAATAATTAGTTCACATAATTAAACTGTGGTTATATTATATGCCGTCTATAAAATGATTTAGTAGCAACTATGAGTGGGGAGGAGGGAATATGTAGTGACGCTTCGTGAATGCATGTAGCTAAGGAAATCTATCTATCTATCTATGTTCTCAGGCCCATTTCCGCATTTTTTTCTACATGCATAGCATCTAGCTTTTTCCATATTTCCCTCCACACGCATAAGACTCTCCACACTAATTCCTAGACCAACTCCCATTCACACTGATATTTCACAGGGGGAAGGGGTCGGGCGCAAGTTGGACTAGTTAATAGTCCATCAGGCGCCTGGCCCGGGGAGACGATTAATATGAAGGGTGAGCTTGGAAGTGTGGTGGGCGGGCTTGTGGCTTCGGCTCCGCTGCATGTCTGCCTGCCGAGATCGGAACCTCTCCGAGTGGTCAGGAGCCGGGGGAGTGCTGGAGGAACCTTGGTGACCCTGGTCTCTGGATCTTCTCCTGGGTGACCTAGATGTGTGTGAATTTGTGTTTTGTCTGTGTGTGTTCGTTTTTTTATGTTGTGTTTTGTGTTTTCCCTGTTCTTGCTCTGTCTTGAGTCCCCCCCCCCCCCCCCAAAAAAAAAGGAAAAATGGGAAAAGTGCGGATTGGGCCTGAGTAGATAGATATATAGGTTATGACTGTACCCCCCCCCCCCCCCCCCCCCCCCCCCCCTCCTCCACACAGTCTGGTACCCACGAGCAATCAACTATACTAATCCTTTGCCTCCCTCTTACCCGTCTGGGCCCCACACTTACCTAAACTGGCACCGCGACTCATCCCACCCATCTCAACTACAGCTCTCCTCCCTCACACATGACATCTACACTCACTCTCTTACTTCTTATCTTCTCCCCTCTTCCTCCTACTTAGCCGCCGCTCGTAATTTTATAGTTTGCGCTCTCTCTCTCTCTTTCTCTCTCTAATCAATGCTCAGTCGCCAGAAGAAATAAAAACGCTAATAAAAACGGCAGACAGGAAATATGAAATCAGCACAGCTAAAAATAGTAAAATAAATGCAATGTAATTTTACGAATCATATGCGCCAATTGCACTACCTACCGCGAAACAATACACGTATGTTATCACTATTTTAGCCCACAATAATCGCCTCTATAGGCAATGTATTACACATCAAAAGAAAATAATCTCATCGGATCAAATCATCACAATGAAAATCGATATATATGAAATATTTATTCGTTTTTCCGAGTTTACACCGTCATTATTTCGTTATAAACTGAGCAATGATTATATATCTGTTGATATATGAAATTAGAAGCATTATTCACGCTCATTTCAAATGTGTCATCAGAATGTCTTTATCATCGACAGTTGACTTTATATGAATAAAAAACAAATTGGTACTTTGCAAATTCATATTATGCCTGCATAACCAAAATATTCATTCTATATAGATCTTCAACAACAAAAATTACGTTTAGTATAATTTATTATATCTCAATAGAAAAAAGAAAGGTCAATCCACAGTACTACAATACTACAATACTACAATAGGAAAACACATAAACAATATATAAACTTCAATAAAACTGAGGCAGACTAATTATTAAAATGTTTTTCCAACATATTTTGACTTCGCACCATCATAAATCAGATTATTTAGTGACAACAATGGAATTTTATAGATGAAATAACAAGTATTTATCATGCACTTTCCATAAATGCAATGTGAATTTATTTATCGTCAATATTTTGTTTATATGAATATAATAGCATAAGTGTATACGATTGCATTTATTGGACTCGCACTCACATACAGTAGAATACATATCCCTTGGGTTATTTTGTTGTAAGGTGTATTAGAACTAAAAATTATAGTGATACATATAATTCATGGTATGAGGAAGGGAATATACCAAACCCAAAGTCCATACTCCTCATATTTGATTTTATACGAATATTTATATATAAGCATTCGTCGGACATGAATCATAGCACTCGTTCCGGATTTATATTCAAACGAATTATACGATACAAGGATATTAGCTAACACTCTATATAAATATAATAAAACAAACTATGGTATGATATAAAACTCTATCACATAGTATTCTAGATACTCCAACCCGTACTCCAGGCGGAATATCCGACATGTTTAACCCCTTCAGCATGATGACGTATTTTTACCTTTTATTCTGGCTAAAGTTAGATGATTTTATGTAGCTAAAGAAAGTTTTTTGCTAGTTACAGGGTTTAGTTTGTGTCGTATTTACCCCTTTGAGTCCTACATGTAGATTATAATCTAAAAATAGTCATTTAATGGTAACCAAAATAATATAAAAATTATGTCATCAAGCTTAAGAGGTAGAAGGGGTTGGCCAGCACACTCTCCCTCTGCCCGCTCCACTAACACTGATTGTTCTTACTCTCCTGACCTACCGGGAGGGTGGAGGTTGACTGGGAGCAGTGTTGCCAAAGGTTTTATTCATCGTGCTACAACCAAAACTTATAGCTCAATTTATACACAATGCAAGTATTCAGTTGTCATTCAATTGATTTCGAAAGTATCCAATACGTTACTCACGTATCGGAGCATTTTAGGACACCTTTCCTGAATACACGATTCGAGTATCCATTCTTGAGAGGGTTAGAAGTGGTATAGGGCCCATAATTAACACTCAAGGTGTTCTAGAAACAGATAGCAGACACATGAGCCTCTATTCTTAACGATTATTATTATTATTTGTATTTTAACACTGCAATCAACGTGGATATTCAACAAGCTACTAATCAAACATATAAAGTTATATTTCATAACTTCAAAATCAGTCAATCAAATGTTATAAGAAAATTTGATTTACTGAAAATACATAAATACATATCGAACGTATGGGAAGCGAGAGCATTACTAAGAGGGTGTACAAGAACGAGGTGGAAGGACAGAGAGGGAGAGGTAAACCGAATGAGAGGTGGAAGGATGGAGTGAAGAAGTATATGGATGAAGACGGTGCTGGTTGGGAAGAAGAGCGTCGACTGACTGGGGACAGAGGTGAATGGGGGCGTTTCGTTCGTGGCCACCTGTTCTCCTGGGATTATATAAACACTGGGTCTGCTGTGCTATTGGACTAGGTATAAGCGGCAACAAGCACAACGGGGAAACGCATAGATCCCAACCCTTATCTTATAAACCCAGGCAACAAACCAACCCCGAAACCGTCAAGAGATCCTGCCTGGACAACAAGGGGGATCCTATGGACCTCGGTTACAGGGTGCACGCCACCTATAGACTGGCTGATAGTCAAAGCAGGCTATAATTAAAAGGATTTCACACTAATTAAGTTGACTTAAAAACTCTTCAAGGACAAGATACGATAACGGAATTAAATTTGCAGAAACAATTTAATAACAAACTAGAAGAAAGTACATTTAACGTTACGTTAATTAATACAACTAATCACCCCTGGGTGGAAAGAAGGTGGTTAAAGCAAACAATCCTCAAAACATCGTAACAGGTAAGGCAAGATGTCAGGTTTTCTAAACTGCATGCGGCTTACTGTAAGGATCTGATGCTTAGACAAAGATTAAGTTACGGATTTAGAGAAACTCTTATCTCATAAGCAGGAATAAATACTAGTGATAGGCCATTACAGTTGTATAATGGCATCATAGGTATAATTAAATAGAAAGGCAGCAACTCGCAACATAAACCACATACAGGTGTGCTTCTCACTCCTATGTCAGGCAAGCGCTGCTCGGACAGAGTCCCTAAGCCACACCCTGACTCACAATGCTCACAAAGACGGTACAACTTGTGGCACAATAACAAGCATACAGATATAATAAACCGCTATCTGTTAATCTGCCAGGTTGGCAGAGGTCTAGCCGGAAGGTATAGGCTT
>CM064511.1:12578741-12647586 GCA_032716605.1 Paralithodes platypus | reverse complement strand
GAAAACAAGGAGCCTTTCGGGACAGCCCATGACACGAGCTTTCATATGAAATAAAGAAACACAACAATACATTCAACTGTAGCCACATCCACTGCCCTGGCCGATCCCTAGCGGAGGTCACTGTAGGACACACAAGCCATGCGGTTCTAACGGAGTGGTTAATTCACACACCCCCTAAGATTTTTCTCAGAGGCACAAGGCTCACAAAAATCTGATTGTTAGAACCACTGCTATATCTCCTACTTCCCATCTCCCAGCGGCAGAAAAATATCTGGCACAGTTCGCAACAAAACATTTTTACAAAATTATAACCCTCCCCTAACACAATTAGGTTAAAATCATATGTAGTTATGCTCCTCAAGAGCGAGCTTCTCTAGCCCAGCATTCTGAGAGGAGTTGCAAACTCAGGATTACTGCTATAACATACTGAAAAAATTCCAACTATCACAGAAAGACGTTTTTATTTGATTTTAGTTTTGTAATTTGTTTATTTCGGCTGCACTGTAGGGGCAAAGCCTAGTTTTTATTCTATAAAAACGTTCAACTCCTTCTTACGACCCAAATACGCTGAGCTACAACGCGCGAGCACCCAACAAGCACAAGGGCAAAATTACTATTTCAAACTACAAGCAGGGAGGCTACCCGGGTGTCAATCTACCCAGGATCATATACCCTTGAAAGACCAATCTGCAACCACGTTGTCACAACCGGCAATATGGCGTATGTCAAGGTTATATACCAATAACATTAGTGGACCACCTGGTCAGCCTCATATTCCGATTGTGAAAATGGTCCAAGAACTTGATAGGGTGATTGATCTGTGTAAACTAAAACGACCGGACCATAGGGCGGGAACATAGGACCTCGAAATGCCTCAGTGCAAGTGACATTGCCAGCAGCTCCTTCTCGACAACAGAGTAGTTCCTTTTGGGCTGAATTGAACTTCTTTGAGTAGAAACTAACAGGATGCTCCAGCCCATCATCGTCCAGTTTATAAGGACGGCACCAGGACCCACACCACTAGAATCCGTTGTGCCTAGTTGGAAAGGTAGGCTAAAGTCAGGGGCCCTGAGGATCGGTGGAGTGCACAACAGGTGTTTTTACTACTCTAAACGCCTTCTCACACTCAGGCGCGACCCTTTGACTTTCTTATCCTTCCAGTTATCCACCACATGAGCTTGACTGTCCCGTTCTGCTTCTACACATTGACTGCTAAACGTCATCAAAGGCACAGTGAGAGGCTCAGGGGGGTGCCTCACATACTCCTTCATGAGATTAACGTGACATAAAACTGATTGCGCGTTACGTCTGTCTGGAGGCGGCCACCAAGCAATCCAGGTCCGATAGCCTCTCAACCACCCTATAAGGGACCAGTGTTACTTCGCGGAAATAAGGGTATGACCTCAAGGGGCGGTTGAGGAATCAACACCTCCCTGACCAAACGTGAAAACTCCCTGAGTTTTAAACCTTGAAGGTCGTACCTGGTCCTTCATGAGGGGCCCTGAGGAGCTAGTCAAATTACGGCCAGCCAACTCCAGGACTGCGCAACATCCGTTCTCGGACCAGTCGAGGACATACTTGAGCATAGAACAAGGGTTATTCTGCACCCTCCCATATTTCTTCAACCATATGGAGAGGCCCTCTGGACCACGAGTCTGTCCAAGGACGAGCTCAGTTAGGGCTGAATCCCAAACTTCCCCAGGTACCTCCCGTGCAAGGCAAATGAAACATATGGCAGGCCAACATCTCCCAATCCTTTCCCCAACTCTCAAAGCAACAAACAACGAAAGCCATAGAGTTCAAGGCTGAGTGCTATCGCTCTAACACCACACCTGGCTCTCCGGATTTTGAAACGCGGATGGACACAACCGTAACAATCCAATGCTGCGGCCATTGCTCTTCCTGAACCAAAGAGGCTAGAAGTGAAGTTGCGATCCTTGGTCTGACTGTAATCCCCTTGCGGGTAACCATACCGGGAAAAATACTCTAGCAAGTTTCGGACCACCATCTTCGGCCGACCCATTTTCTCATAGGGTACGCGTCAGGGTACCTTGTTGCTACCTCCATGATGGTCAGGGGGATACTGGGAAAAATCTCCCCGACTGTGCATCACTGTCCTGCTTCAACTCGACAGCACCGGTACCACATTCAAGAACCTCCGGGTCTTCTTAGTGCAATTTACGAATGTCCGAAGAGCAAGCTTATCTAAGTGTTTGCGAAACAACTCATGCCCCCCTCCTACACTGAATTTAGCCTCCCGTTGCTCTCTCTCTGTGTATCGTTGCTGTCTCTTCGTCTTTTTAAGCCCATCCTCTGCCTTCTTACTAACAGTTAATGGGTCTTCTCCAGACTCGAAAATCGGTCCTAATAATGAGTCCCCGAGAATGTCCGCTGATACTAAACTCTCAACCGCATCAACTTCCAACCCCTTCTCGGTACCTTTCCTCCGCTTGTCTAAAGACTGTTGACCAGAATGTGACGCCCTGGATGCAAGAGATCTGGTGACAACACACGCCATAGGTTGCACCGAACACTTCTCAACTCACTCCTGCTCCTCCCTACTCACGTCGGCCGGCTTCTCGGCAACGACCAAGGGTGATCATCAGAAGTAGGCCCCGCAAAGTCGTTGCCGAGAAGGAGGTCGATGCCCCCAACAGGCAACTTCTCCACAATTCCTACATCCAGGTCACGAGTCACACCATCAACTTCCATCTTCATTCTTACAAGCGGGTATGACCTTGTTGCATTAACTCCCTGAACCACAACCACCCGCGCCGTATTTACAGGTTTACCAGTGAAATTCCTCAACAATGTTTGCGATGCCCCAGTGTCTGCAAAATTCTCACCTCCTGTCTTCTACCCACCCACTCCACACAACCGAGTCCCCTGTGGTCACTAAAGGCATCACGGACAGGGAATAAGCCTTCCGGATCCTTCTGCACTGGCAGTGTATTTACCTCGGAAGAATTGCCTCTAACAAACTCCGATGTCCTCTTGAACACTCCAATGCCGTGAGCAAAAGACACGGCTGCCGGAGGAGGTCGACTAGGGCTCATTTGCTTTATGACCCTCCTTGTGGCACCCCTAAAACACATAAATTTTGGTTTCGGCTTATACTGTGAGGTAAAAGGCCCCTGACTTTCTTATACCGCGTGGTGTTAGGTTTGGATTCAGTTTTAGTTTCATTGCTCTTTTGTTTAAATGTGTCATGCTACGGGGAGGGTGAGGATAACGGTCCCTAGCACTTGCATCGTACTTCTGTGAGGTCCCACAACCCCAAATCAACAACAGCCGGTGATCAGCCATTTCTGCTGCTTCGACTAGAGTTCTTGGGTTTTTTTTCCTTTAAGTTCAAAGTTAGATCACCGCCCGTGCTCTTAAAGAACTGCTTCCAACATCATCAACTGCTTAACTCCAGCAAACGTTGTTACCTTCTCAGATCGGAGCCAGTTCCCCATAGCATCGGACAAGACCCGGGCGTGTTCCAAAAAGGTGCTATCTCTTCCCTTAGTTACACCCCGGAACTTCAAACAGTACGTTCTGGTTGCAGTTCGTAAGCCCTCAGGACAGCCTATTGAGATCCTCATACACAATACGTGACTCCAAAGGTAATGCATCGTAGGCTTTAAGACCCTTGCCTATTAATCTAGAGGATACAAGTGCTGCCCATTTATTCTCTGGCCACTGGTGTTCCTGGCACTTCTTCTCAAAGCGTGCAAAAAATTCTGTTACACCACTCTCATCAAACACCGGAACCAGTTTCAATAAGTGCGAGAGAGATTGATCATGAACACGGTTACCAGCCCCAAGTCGCTGTCCCGTCGTCTCTACTCGCAACTTCTCTACGTCCATGTCGGCACAGTACCTAGTCGACTCAGCTTGGATTTTTGCTAGCTCTATGTGTGACTGATAGTTTTTCTCTTCTATCTTGGCTAATTCTATTTGCTGCTGAACCTCCCATGCCCTTTGTTGCTGTTGATGCTGAAGCTTCCTTTCGAGCTGAAGCAAATAATTCTGGAGTTAACCCTTGAGGTGGTGAAGGTGCTACAATATTTGAAATTACCGGTGGTCCCCCCCGGGGCAACCCACCCTGCCAGTCACCACCAAACTGTGGAAGCGTATTCGGGGTCGGCAAACTACTGGGATGGCTGGGAGTCGAGTGTAGGGGAAGCATGGCCGAAGGGCTCTGAGCACTCAACCCATCTCGCTCAATAGTCACCCTGCCCAGTACACAAGTTATCAAGTTATCCCTGGTCATGCTGCTAGTACCCGCATGACCGATAGCTGTGGCCAGGCATTGAAGACCATACCGATCCATACCCTCCAACCGCTCGGCAGTAACAGGCCATTGCAAAAATATCCTAGCATCCTCCTCACAGTTCACCTGATTAACCCTTTCATCATACTGCTGTTCCTCAGTTTCGACATTACGTACTGTGTCTCCATTCTCCTCTGATCTGGTATAAAAATTTCCCACCTCAATATTCAGAAAAGAAGCACCCCAAACTCTTATACCTCAATATACACACAAAAATTCTCGGAAATACTCAAGGGCTATACTATGTTGCAAAACAAACATTATTCTTGCTGATCCCCGCCAAAATATTTCCCAAAACAACAAATGTTCCCTGCTAATAAATGTAGGTTCACCAAATCCTAGGTAAGGTCGCCATTTGTTACGACTGAGGTTTAAATATATCAGGGTTCTTATTCATTGGACTAGTAATGGCATAAATGCTACAACGGAAAGCGCTAGATCCAACATCTGATGTATATTCCCAGTGAACAAAGAACACAAATACTCTCCAGAGTTCTATATGCAATAATAGGTTATTAAACTCTCAATAAATGTGCGTCTATTCTAGGCTTAATGTTATGTGAAAACAGCCTATTACAACATATAACCGAAGGTGCTGGTTATGGTATGCAAAGTAAGGTGGTAAGCAGAAGGTACAGCTTACGTTACTTTAATCAATAAATGTCAGGCACTCCTGCATGAAAGAAAGTGCACTAAAGTCCTTCAACACCAACAAGGAATCTTCTATAATGTTAGATGCTATCAAGATGCTCGAATCGGAAATGGAACCGAAAAAGGCAGGCAGCGGAACAATGCTCGTGCAGGCTATGCACACAAAAAGGCAGGAGATATAATGCAGTCGGAGCCAAGAATATCCTAACCGCCACAACAATAATAATAATCGCCACGACAATGCAGTATTCCTATCAACAAAAAGAGCCTAAGTCGTTTGTGTCTCAATACATCAAACTAGGATGCGAAATGCTTGTGTAATCATAAACGGGTATGCATAATAAGAGTAATTGATTTAATATACTTAATGTCTACTGTGACTGATAAAGTCTAGCTAGAGTCAATGATACGAGATACTGGTGCGCATGGCATGCTGCATAGCCTAGTGCAAATCTCAAGTCTGTGCGTCAAATATTACGTTAGAGTGAAGGGTAGCTCTCTTGAGAAACCTTAATACCGAAGTATTAAGCATTCTCCTGGCGTACCTCAAAGACAAACAACGAGCTTAGAACAGTGCAGAATGGTATAGGCAAAAAGCCCTCATTCGTGCATGCTCTACTCTCAATGGCACACAGACTAGAATTTACCCAATCAACTCCAGTTCTCAGGTATGTCGTGCAGCTTTTAACTAAAGCCAGCACCCATCAGAAACATTACCTTATAGTATCAGACTCCCAGTCTAGCATTATCTAATCCAGCAGAACACTTATAATAATAGGAAGCGGTACTGAACAATATGAATGCCAACCAATGCTTCGTGATCAACTTATCTTAACAACTAACATACATGGGTTATATCAGACCTTAATGCACAATACAACTGGCCAGCATGAAGCTGATTATGCAGAGGTAACCAGAGGGGATATAATATTAATAAAAGGTGGTGAAAGGTATGGAAAATGAGAGAGATAGGCAGAGGGAAAGGTTCTCAGGTGCAGGGAGGGACACAGGTATCAAAGGGATAAGAGGGATGCGTTCTAGAAACCAGATCTGAGGGAGAGAGTAGCGAGGGAGCTGTATATATATACTAGCACTAGCTCGTAACCGCGTAGAAAAGCGGTAACAAGTCCTCTAGCCAATGCTAAAGAAGCTAGCCAAACATGACATCACCAAGCATGGTAAAAAACTCCTTCAACGAATCCCCACGAGGCCAGCCAGCTATGACGTCATCGAGTATAGCAAAACACTGCGCGCCTCCCCACACTGTTCTACTCTCTCTCTCTCTCTCTCTCTCTCAAATCCTATCATTACTACTTAATGATAAAACATATACTTTGCAATTAAATATATAAAGCCTTGACATGGGTGAAAACAAAGAGCCTTTCTGGACTGCTCATGACACGAGCTTTCATATGAAATAAAGCACACAACAATACATCAACTGTAGCCACATCCAATGCCCTGGCGATCCTAGCGAGTCACTGTAGGACAAGCCATGCGGTTCTAACGGAGTGGTTAACGTCACACTGTTTATTCCTTCACCAAATACGGATATAGTAGTGATAAAACTGTCATCTAATACAATATTTTCTAGTCATTGAATTTCACACAAAACGTATCCTACAACGGATTAATTTACTCAATATATATATATATATATATATATATGTATATATATATATATATATATGTATATATATATAAGGAATAGTAAGGCCAACGTCAGGAACAACATCTTTATTTGATAACGTTTCGGCTTCTCTTCATGAGCCATCATCAGATCTAAAAATTAAATGAACGTACATGTAGTTTATTTGTTGTGTAAAATTATATTATCTATACATTATGTATATATATATTTTGTATAGATAATACATTTTACACGACAAATGAACTACATGTACGTTCATTTAATTTTTAGATATGATGATGGCTCATGAAGAGAAACCGAAACGTTATCAAATAAAGATGTTGTTCCGGACGTTGGCCTTACTATTCCTTATACGACTCCACTTCCCCAAGGACAAGAGTATAGCTGATATATATATATTACTGTGTATATATATATATATACTATATATATATATATATATATATATATACTATATATATATATATTCTGTATTTATTGTTTGTTATGGCCAGTTAGTAAAATCTTATTGTTCATTAGAATCAATGGATATTTATTGCATTTTCATTTTGTAATTGGGGAGGGTTTTGGGGCAGCACGAATATAACCCTTTGAGTACCAGCGACGTGCGTTTTATTTTAATCTAGTTATATTTAGACGATATTTTGCAGCTAGGGAAGGGATCTGTGGTAGTAAAAAGGGGTAGGTTGAGATATTTTGAAGACCTATTATTACTAGGGTCCTTCCTAAGATGAATAAAATCGTCGGTCAATATTTACGAGGACGAGAAATATACTGTAGGTAAACAATTTCTAATATCAGTTTGGGTTCCTATCATCATATGCTTCATTGCTATATAATTTTTATCCTCGGGGGAAAAAAAAAAAAATCCTGGGAGTTTTCATTTTTTCTTGGGATTTTTTGGGGGGGTCAGTTTATAAAAAAAACTAACCAAAAAACTAAAAACCAACCTAAGTGCCCCCAAATACATTTAGGTTAGGTTACTCTTAGGTTTTTTTGTTTGGTTAATGAAAACAAATTAAAAATCCCGAGATGTTTTTTCTTTCAGGGGAATAAATTATATAGCAATGAAGCATATGATGATAGGAACCCAAAACTACCATTAGAAATGTGTTACTTATATTGTTGCGTCTCGTAAATATTTACCAAATCGTCTAATTATTGCCAGAATAGGATGAAAAGGACGTCCCTGGTACTGATTGGGATAAACACCATATGAGCAGGCATGTTTCTCTACGGTCCACGAGTTTGGGATATATTTTCTCACTCTTAATAATATATCTAATATTGCTATTGTTTATATGTACTACTGTATATTGGAAGACAAAGCGACGTTAGCATGTGTCATATTAAATATAATTATGTTATCTAAACATATCTCTGCTATTAGGACTTTCAATCGAGTGGTAGTTATCGTGTGTAATAATTAAATTGCTTAAGGATATTCTGTCATTTTAATACACACTAGCAGGGGTACCCAGCGTTGCCCGGGCAATCACCATAATCACCATCACTACTACCACCACTACTACTACCATAATCACCATCATCAATAACTACTACCACAATCATCACAATACTACTACTACCATAATCACCGGCCTCGACCTCCCTGTGCCTCATTTAACCGCGACCTCGATTTCGGCCGCTAAATGACCTCCGATTTTGGATCTGACCTCATACGTACCCCCATTTTGGGGGGCTGCGAACAACTTTCGTTCCATACACCTTTGCGATCGGAGGCCTCCTTCCGCCCCAAACGGCCATTTTTTCATTCGAAACGACCTCCGATCGTGGCCTCGCCCCCTCTATTACCTGACCCAGGTCAATTGACACCTACATGCAAAGTTTCAGCTCCCCAGGTCCAAAACTGCGGCCGCCTATTAAGAACAGACACACACACAGACAATCGAAAATATTATATAGATAGGCTAATATGAATAGACTACAAGTTTCTGTTTTATTTTATCATCAGTAAAATCAGCCAAGATTAGCAGATTCACTTAACGTAGTATCATATGGCTAAAGTCGCATTAGTCTTTATGTTTGTTGTAGGCACATACTTCACTCTCCACCAATTGACCACTTGCGAGTTTCAGGCTATAAGGAAGTTGGAGCCGTGAATATCGATATTAAACAGAAACGCAATAATAATGTAGGTTTCTGATAGATAAATGGTAGCCTATGTTGAATTGGGTTTTATGTATTTATAAATATATTACGATCGTAATTTACCTGTAAATTTGGTTAAATATCGTTGTATACAGCTCCAACTTCCCTAAAGAATGAAAATCGCAAGTCGGCAATTACAAGTCGACGAAATGGCCTACGATGTTGCCATGGTTACCAACTGGGATATGGCTAGATGAAAAAGGCCGATATACATGGAGGAGACTACCTCTGTTCACCTAACAGTAAATAGGAACATGGTGTACTGTGCATTGGACATTGGTGACGTTCTATCTGTGATTGGTAAACTTTAAGGGAGACCACCTCGCTTGTTTACTCTTCCTCTCCCTCTCTCTTTGGCTTGTATCCATTCGGCCCCATTCAGCCTACTGTTTTAAGATGTTTACCCCCATCCAGGTGTCAATATTTTCATGGCAAGCGGTAGCGAGCCAACATATATATATTTTTTGTTTTGACAGCAAGCTAAATTTGTAAATTTTTCGATAGAAAAATTTCTCCGGCGAAGCCGGATTTCTCCATACAATGCTGGCTCGATATCGCTCGCCAGGAAGAAATCGACACATTGATGGGGATAAACGTCTTAAAACAGTTGGCTGAATGGGGCCGAATGGATACAAGCCAGGGAAAGAGAGCGGGAGAGGAAGAGCAAAAAAGCGAGGTGGGATCCCTTAAAGTTTACCAATCACAGATAGAACGTGATACAAGCCAGAGAAAGAGAGAAAAGGAGAGAAAGAGAAACAAAGCAGGTGACCCCCCTTAACCTTCTCCGACATATGACGCGATGTTGAGCCTATTAGGGATACTTTAAAGACATTTCGCTTCATTTCTATGTCAATATTTAGACCTTTCGTGCTATTTAGGTGTCGATTATTTTCCCTGGCAAACGATAGTGAGCCTGTAATGTTGGAAGAACCGGCCTTTGGCCGGGAAATTTTTCTACCGAAAAAATTACAAATTAACCTAAAAGGGGTATCTAATGGATTGTTGTTGTTTTTTTAATTTGATGGAGCTATAGGGAGGAAGCTAGAAAAATAAAAATACATGCAAAAATCGCCCAAAAAGTGAACCATCTCTCCTTAAATCTTATTGTACGAACACCAATATAATATTTTCACCTCGTTCTCTGGTATTTCTCCTTTAAAAGCTTCATAATTGGATCCGTTCCTCTATTCTGTGAATTTGCTGCTACTTACTTTTGTTAGCACTCACTTGGGCGTATTGGCACCACGGCACACCATTAGTTACGAGGGTCTCGGGTATTGGCATTTTTTAATACACATAGGCAATTTATTGATATAAACCTTTTTCTATTAATGTATCTCCTCTTACACAAAGGTGAAGTGTATATTTTCATCATACAAACCATTACCTGATTTAAAGATTGTATACTTTCAGCTGAATAGAAAATCCAAACAACTTACAATGCTACGGACTTCACCTACCACTCGATGGCTTATGTGTTCATGGCAGAACATTAGTTTAATTAGATAATATTTATTTCACATAATTAAACTGTGGTTATATTATATGCCGTCTATAAAATGATTTAGTAGCAACTATGAGTGGGGAGGAGGGAATATGTAGTGACGCTTCGTAAATGCATGTAGCTAAGGAAATCTATCTATCTATCTATGTTCTCAGGCCCATTTCCGCATTTTTTCCTACATGCATAGCATCTAGCTTTTTCCATATTTCCCTCCACACGCATAAGACTCTCCACACTAATTCCTAGACCAACTCCCATTCACACTAATATTTCACAGGGGGAAGGGGTCGGGCGCAAGTTGGACTAGTTAATAGTCCATCAGGCGCCTGGCCCGGGGAGACGATTAATATGAAGGGTGAGCCTGGAAGTGTGGTGGGCGGGCTTGTGGCTTCGGCTCCGCTGCATGTCTGCCTGCCGAGATCGGAACCTCTCTGAGTGGTCAGGAGCCGGGGGAGTGCTGGAGGAACCTTGGTGACCCTGGTCTCTGGGTCTTCTCCTGGGTGACCTAGATGTGTGTGAATTTGTGTTTTGTCTGTGTGTGTTCGTTTTTTATGTTGTGTTTTGTGTTTTCCCTGTTCTTGCTCTGTCTTGAGTCCCCCCCCCCCCAAAAAAAAAAAAAATGGGAAAAGTGCGGATTGGGCCTGAGTAGATAGATATATAGGTTATGATTGTACCCCCCCCCCCTTCCCCTCCCCCCCCCCCCTCCTCCACACAGTCTGGTACCCACGAGCAATCAACTATACTAATCCTTTGCCTCCCTCTTACCCGTCTGGGCCCCACACTTACCTAAACTGGCACCACGACTCATCCCACCCATCTCAACTACAGCTCTCCTCCCTCACACATGACATCTTCACTCACTCTCTTACTTCTTATCTTCTCCCCTCTTCCTCCTACTTAGCCGCCGCTCGTAATTTTATAGTTTGCGCTCTCTCTCTTTCTCTCTCTAATCAATGCTCAGTCGCCAGAAGAAATAAAAACGCTAATAAAAACGGCAGACAGGAACTATGAAATCAGCACAGCTAAAAATAGTAAAATAAATGCAATGTAATTTTACGAATCATATGCGCCAATTGCACTACCTACCGCGAAACAATACACGTATGTTATCACTCTATTTTAGCCCACAATAATCGACTCTATAGACAATGTATTACACATCAATAGAAAATAATCTCATCGGATCAAATCATCACAATGAAAATCAATATATATGAAATATTTATTCGTTTTTCCGAATTTACACCGTCATTATTACGTTATAAACTGAGCAATGACTATATATCTGTTGATATATGAAATTAGAAGCATTATTCACGCTCATTTCAAATGTGTCATCAGAATTTCTTTATCATCGACAGTTGACTTTATATGAATAAAAAACAAATTGGTACTTTGCAAATTCATAATTATTATGCATGGATAACCAAAATATTCATTCTATATAGATCTTCAACAACAAAAATTACGTTTAGTATAATTTATTATATCTCAATAGAAACAAGAAAGGTCAATCCACAGTACTACAATACTACAATACTACAATAGCAAAACACATAAACAATATATAAACTTCAATAAAACTGAGGCAGACTAATTATTAAAATGTTTTTCCAACATATTTTGACTTCGCACCATCATAAATCAGATTATTTAGTGACAACAATGGAATTTTATAGATGAAATAACAAGTATTTATCATGCACTTTCCATAAATGCAATGTGAATTTATTTATCGTCAATATTTTGTTTATATGAATATAATAGCATAAGTGTATATGATTGCATTTATTGGACTCGCACTCATATACAGTAGAATACATATCCCTTGGGTTATTTTGTTGTAAGGTGTATTAGAACTAAAAATTATAGTGATACATATAAATCATGGTATGAGGAAGGGAATATAGCAAACCCAAAGTCCATACTTCTCATATTTGATTTTATACGAATATTTATTATATAAGAATTCGTCGGACATGAATCATAGCACTCGTTCCGGATTTATATTCAAACGAATTATACGATACAAGGATATTAGCTAACACTCTATATAAATATAATAAAACAAACTATGGTATGATATAAAACTCTATCACATAGTATTCTAGATACTCCAGGCGGAATGTCCGACATATTTATCCCCTTCAGCATGATGACGTATTTTTACCTTTTATTCTGGCTAAAGTTAGATGATTTTATGTAGCTAAAGACAGTTATTTGCTAGTTACAGGGTTTAGTTTGTATCGCATTTACCCCTTTGAGTCCTACATGTAGATTATAATCTAAAAATAGTAATTTAATGGTAACCAAAATAATATAAAAATTATGTCATCATGCTTAAGAGGTAGAAGGGGTTGGCCAGCTCACTCTCCCTCTGCCCGCTCCACTAACACTGATTGTTCTTACTCTCCTGACCTACCGGGAGGGTGGAGGTTGACTGAGAGAAGTGTTGCCGAAGGTTTTTTTCATCGTGCTACAACCAAAACTTATAGCTCAATTTTTACACAATGCAAGTATTCAGTTGTCATTCAATTGATTTCGAAAGTATCCATTACGTTACTCACGTATCGGAGCATTTTAGGACACCTTTCCTGAATACACGATTCGAGTATCCATTCTTGAGAGGGTTAGAAGTGGTATAGGGCCCATATTTAACACTCAAGGTGTTCTAGAAACAGATAGCAGACACATGAGCCTCTATTCTTAACGATTAATATTATTATTTTTATTTTTAACACTGCAATCAACGTGGATATTCAACAATCTACTAATCAAACATATAAAGTTATATTTCATAACTTCAAAATCAGTCAATCAAATGTTATAAGAAAATGTTATTTACTGAAAATACATAAATACATATGGAACGTATGGGAAGCGAAAGCATTACTAAGAGGGTGTACAAGAACGAGGTGGAAGGACAGAGGGAGAGGTAAACCGAATGAGAGGTGGAAGGATGGAGTGAAGAAGTATATGGATGAAGACGGTGCTGGTTGGGAGGAAGAGCGTCGACTGACTGGGGACAGAGGTGCATGGGGGCGTTTCGTTCGTGGCCACCTGTTACGTCCTGGGATATATAAACACTGGGCTCTTTCTATTGGACTAGGTATGCGGCAACAAGCAACAACGGAAAACGCTAGATCCCACCCTTATCTATAAACCCAGGCAACAAACCACCCTAAACCGTCAAGAGTCCTGCCTGGACAACAAGGTATCCTATGACTCGGTTACAGGGTGCACGCACTATAGACTGCTGATAGTCAAGCAGGCTATATAAAAGATCACACAATTAAGTTGACTTAAAACTTCAAGGAAAAGATAGATAACGGAATTAAATTGCAGAAGAAACAATTTAATAACAAACTAGAAGAAAGTACATTTAACGTTACGTTAATTAATACAACTAATCACCCCTGCGTGAAAGAAGGTGAAAGCAAACAATCCTCAAAACATCGTACAGGTAGGCAAGATGCAGGTTTCTAAACTGCATGCGGCTACTGTAGGATCTGATGCTTAGCAAAGAAATTAAGTTACGGATTTAGAGAACTCTTATCTCATAAGCAGGAATAAATACTAGTGATAGGCCATACAGTGTATAATGGCATAGGTATAATTAAATAAAGGCAGCAACTCGCAACATAACCACATACAGGTGTGCTTCTCACTCATAGTCAGGCAAGCCTGCTCGGACAGAGTCCCTAAGCCACACCCTGACTCACAATGCTCACAAAGACGGTAAACTGTGGCACAATAACAAGCATACAGATATAATAAACCGCTAGCTGTTAATCTGCCAGGTGGCAGAGGTCTAGCCGGAAGGATATAGGCTTCGGATACCCGGGCTGAGCCACCTGCTCTAGCCTAGGGACGTTCCCAAGTCTGTGCGCCAAATTACTCTAATTGAAAGGGTGCTCTATTGAGAGACTCAGATCCAAAGTATCTCTCCTGGCGATCCTAAAACAAACGCAAGACGTGCTAGCGCAGTGCTGAGTGGACTAGGCAAGGGCCCTCACACAACACAACACTAGACACACAGGGACACAGACAAGAAAATGCCCCCGGACTCCCACGGGTATCCTAGTAAAGTCGTGCAGGGCCACCGGACTCGCACCAGCAGACTTTACTTAAAGGATCGCAAAAAGCCTCCCCTCCGGTCTAGCCCCTGCTCACCTGCCACAAGAACACACTAGCAAGCATGAAACCACCAAATATGAGACAACAAACAAAACTTCCTAGGTCTCATTAACAATTATATCTCTGCATAAGGCCCAAAATCCTATCTAGTTATATGAGAGCTCGTCGTTAATACAATGATAGATATAAGGTCTATCAAGGGGATGGGGTAATTAAATAGACTGGTGAAGTAGTAGAAAGAAGGTATACAAAGTAAGAGAGAAAGTTTCTAAGTGGGGTTGAGAGGGATAGATATCAAGGGGGTCCGAAGAGTACGACAGTGAGGTGAGCTCTGAGTCTTGAATCTGTCTGGACCCCACCCTAGGCATGCGAAATACATCCCATGCTTGGCAACACTCAACACCGTTGCCGGGTCAAAATCGTCTACCCCTTGCGTGAGTCGAAACTAAGCCTAACGTTGCGATTAATTGGCAACAATCAGGCTCGTCCCAAGCTACTCTCTCCGTGCCCGCGCGAAGCAACGTCCCCCAGCCGGTCTCTCTCTCCCGCTCGTCTCCTCCCACTCTCACTAGACTTACATCTTATATATAATAATTAAATAATCAACTATCGAGAATAAAATATACTAAGATGTGTTGGTTAAGAATAAAGGCAGCTTCAAGCTGTGAAACAACATAAGAATATCCCAGACATTAGTTACATTGTCGTAGGATATATACTAAGGAAAAGCCGGCCAGCCGGCTGCTGCCAGCCGGTTTCTAAACGGCTGGGCAGCCGACACTCGCGCATGCCCGCACGTGGGTACTATGCAGGAGCGTCACACCTCCCCCAAGATATAAGACACTTGACTAAGTTCTTCATATCTATCAGAAAGCTTCTCATAGTACCACACACTGTTGCGACACAAGGCACTATATATAAAACAAATAAAGACTGTTGCACTCCACCGAGCAAGTTCAACTAACTTAGCGAAAATAAGCGAAAACATTCAACTTAGATACTGCTACAACATCTTATACAAAATTCTACACGTTATAAAAATAATGAGTTTTTATAAGGTTTTTGCTTTTTTAATTTGTTTTTTTCGGCTGAACTACAGTGACAGCCTATTTTCCTCCACACTCAACCTTCACTGACTGAACGGCGAGGGTTCTCCTGCAAACAAACCCTCCCGTGACAACCAATCAGCCAAAACATTATAAGAACATAAGAACATAAGAACATAAGGAAATGGGAGTCTGCAGAAAGCTGATTGGCCTAAGCAAGGCAGATCCCTGTCCCACACAACCCCAAATCAATTACAAAGCCCAATTATAGGCTCAACAGTGCCCTTAGCATGCCACACATCCAACTTGTGTCCCGGCAGCAAAACAACACCTGGCACTGATAAACTGCCCAGTTCATCGCAAGACTGGCATTTCTCTTCGCTCTTTCCGGCAACGGGGCCTGCCAATAACCTTTCACTAGTTCTACCTTTGTGATAGGCGATGCAGCCCCGAGGCGGTCTATGGTGTCGTCAACTCTCGATAAGGTATAGGCGTCTGTCAGGGATAATGCACACACACTCTCGCAATCAACACACTCACTGATCTTGCCACTTAACACAAGGTTGCAAAGTTACAGGCAACGACCACTCACGACATTCCTTATCCCTCAGACCCTTCGTCAACACGTAATCCAGCTCTGCTTGCACCACAGGCTGTCGAGCAGGATTTATACGGTAGGGAATTAAACTGAGCCTTGCACTATCTCCAGCCTGCATGTCGGATTCTACCCCGTACATCAGGCCTGGAGAAGCAACAAACAAGCGGATGCACTGCCACTGCCTAGTAAACAACTTATCTCGCAGAATAACAATCCTAGTGCCCTTCCACAACCCAGCCGAGACCGCAGCTTCTAACCTGTAGTCTCCCTCCTTCTCCACCTTCGTCCAAAGAACAGCCAGGTCATGAGAGGGACAATCAGTACCACCTGTGCAGTCACTCCCATAGCTCATTATTGCTAAGGCTTCCCCGCCGATACCGTACATGCGCACCCCCGCATTCCTTGTGACGACATCTGCCTGCGCAGCATCACCGCTTTTAGCGACATGGCCAGATACAGTCGGTCTATGGTAGGGCTGTTGCATTAGACTAGAGCAGCATTGGGAGGCTATGCGACGACCGGGCACAGCCACTCCACAGCCAACCTCACCAATCTGGTCAATGTCCTCCTTTTGACCACCACCCTTGGCAGCCATGGGTCGACCCTGACCTGGCAACCATGCCAAAGCCTCGTCGCCCACCTTGAACCACCGAAACAACGAGGCTAACGGTCTTTCAACATTCACGTGTCCTGCCCGCGGAACATCTTTCACCACCCGAGTTGTGAGACTCAGGGGCTCGGCACAACCAGTGGGGTATGAACCGAGCTGGTGCTGGAGCGCTGCACACTGCTGCTCAGGCAGGTGCTCTAGCGCTTCCACAGCCACCAGACTCGTGTCCCCCGCCCACTGCTCCGCCGAGACATGACAATCCCTACTCTCCTCCACCTGTGCCCTACTGCCCCCCTCTCCTTCTCCACCTTGGCCGCGGCAGACCAACGCAGGGACAGTAGGCTGCTCAGGTGGTTGCCTCACAAACTCCTCCAACAAGTTCACATGACATGTTTCCCCGTCCTCGTGTTTGATCTCGACAGCACCATTACCACACTTCTGAACTTCCGGATCCTCCAACTGCAGTTTACAAATATCTGAGGGAACCAACCTGTCTAGATGCTTCCGAAGCAATCCAAGTCCTCCCCCAATATCAAACTGAGCAACCCTTTTTTCTCTCCATGTGTAACGTTGCTGCCTCAGAGTCTCTTCCTGCCCTACCTCCTCACTAGCTGTGACAGGTCCTGGGGCCTCTCCAGACTCTAACATAGGTGCCAATAATGAGCCACCAAGAAACACTGCCGGCTCAAAACTCTCCAATTGACCAACACTTCCCGTTTTCTTGTGACCTTTCCTCCGCGGTTTGATAGACTGAGGTGGTGGCTGCAAGGCTCCGGATGTCTGAGAACGCGTCACAACACACGCCATGGTTTGTACGCTACACTTCTCAACCCACTCCTGTTCCTCCCTACTAACGTCGGCCGCCTTCTCGGCAACGACCCAGGGTGAAATCTTAGAAGCAGGCACCGCAAAGTCGTTGCCGAGGAGGAGGTCGACGCCCCCAACAGGCAAGTTCTCTACGATTCCGACATCCAGCTCCTTCGCCACACCATCCACCTCCAGCTCCATCCGCACCAGCGGGTAGGACTTCGTAGCATTGATCCCCTGAACTACCACCACCCGAGCAGCGTTAATCGGCCTACCAGTAAAGTTCTTTAACAAGGTCTGAGAAGCCTGTGTAACGTTGCTGCCTCAGAGTCTCTTCCTGCCCTACCTCCTCACTAGCTGTGACAGGTCCTGGGGCCTCTCCAGACTCTAACATAGGTGCCAATAATGAGCCACCAAGAAACACTGCCGGCTCAAAACTCTCCAATTGACCAACACTTCCCGTTTTCTTGTGAAATAGCTTAAATTGCGCAATAGCTTAACTCCTCGCCTTTCGCCAGCCCACCTCACAAAACCATGCCCTCTATGACCCCCAAAGACATCGCGGACAGGGTTCGAGCCTTCCGGACTCTTGAACACAGGCTGTGTCCCAACCTCTGACGAACTACCCTTGGCAAACTCAGAAGATATAGGCGACACCCCTATGCTTCGGGCCAATGACACAACCTTGTTTGGTGGCTTGTTCGGACAAGCATTTGCAAAGTGACCCTCCTTGTGACATGCAAAGCACTCTTTACTCTTTGGTTTCCCTTGGGAGTGGGAGGTACCATTAGACTTCTTATACGGGACGGTATTTGGCTTATGTTCAGTTTTATTGTCAGTGCTACATGGTTTTGTGTATTTATGTGTATCAAAATTCTTGGGAGGGGGAGGGGTACGATCCTTTGCACCCGACTCACTCCTTGCTGCTGCTTCGCACCCTCGAATTAATGACAGTCGGAGGTCAGCCATTTCTGCTGCCTCCTGGAGAGTTCTAGGATTGTTTTCCTTTATATTTAATGTTAAGTCCCCACCTGTGCACTTAAAGAACTGCTCCAAGAGAACCAGCTCCCTCAACTCCTCAAAAGTAACTGCCCTCTCAGAACGCAGCCAATGTCGTAGTGCATCAGACAAGTCCCGGGCGTGTTCTAGGAAGGTACTATCCTTGCCCTTAGTAACACCCCGAAACTTCAAGCGGTAAGTTTCTGGTTGTAACTCATAGGCCCGTAGCACAGCCTTCCTTAGCTCATCATAAACTACACAGGACTCTAAAGGTAGTGCATCATACGCTTTTAGCCCCTTTCCTAGGAGTCTTGATGAAACTAATGCTGCCCACTTTTCCTGAGGCCACTGGTGTTCCTGACACTTCTTCTCAAATCGCATAAAAAACTCAGTTACACATGATTCATCGAACACAGGAACTAGTTTAAGCAGGTGCGACAATGATTGGTCCCGATGTCTGTTACCTCCCCCAATATTTCGCCCTGTTACCTCCACTCGAGATCTCTCCAGCTCCCTGTCAGCCCGATATCTAGTAGACTCTGCCTGCAGTTCAGCCTTTCGTATAGCTGTTCTCTCTGTAGCCTCAGCCTGCACACTAGCCTGTCTCTCGGCAGCCTCAGCCTGAGCTCTAGCCTGTCTTTCGGCGGCCTCAACCTTGGCCATCTCAAGCCGAAACAACAAAGCTGGAGTCAACCCTTGAGGATGGGAAGGTGCATTTAATGGAGAGGGTCCCTGTGATTGAATTCCACGCTGCCATTGACCATCAACTTGGGGGTATGTACTAAATTCAGGCACCCTGACGTTTGATATGGGGGTAGAGTGGAGGGGGGGCTGGGGACCGGGGCCCCCAGTCGCCTCTCCACCCAGGTCTCTCCCTTCTAAACCCAATATCAAATTCCTCAGCTGATCTTTCCTCATGCCACTTAAACCCTGGTGATCCTGAAGACCTGCCACACACTTTAAGCCATACTTATTCAGCTTCAACACCCTGGCAGCAGTAAGGGGCACCCCTAAAAATCTTCTAGCACCCTCCTCGCTATCGACTAGCCACTCCACAGGTCTTTCTCCCTCCGAGCCTGTATCGTGACCTGACCCACCACTGTGTTCTGATGTATTAGACATGTTTGTGCACTGCAGTAATTATCACGGTTATAGAATGTGCCTTATCTCCTATGCAAGTATGTATATACTAATGTTATTTAAAGTCTTTAATGTGTTATATTGGTTGCTCCAAAAAAAAACTCCATGTCCACTGTATTCCTCTAATCATAAGGAATCTCAAAACAAATGACCACTATATTCCTCTGTTCAGTAAATCCTATGCAAGGTCGCCATTTGTTACGTCCTGGGATTTATAAACACTGGGCTCTTTCTATTGGACTAGGTATGCGGCAACAAGCAACAACGGAAAACGCTAGATCCCACCCTTATCTATAAACCCAGGCAACAAACCACCCTAAACCGTCAAGAGTCCTGCCTGGACAACAAGGTATCCTATGACTCGGTTACAGGGTGCACGCACTATAGACTGCTGATAGTCAAGCAGGCTATATAAAAGATCACACAATTAAGTTGACTTAAAACTTCAAGGAAAAGATAGATAACGGAATTAAATTGCAGAAACAATTTAATAACAAACTAGAAGAAAGTACATTTAACGTTACGTTAATTAATACAACTAATCACCCCTGCGTGAAAGAAGGTGAAAGCAAACAATCCTCAAAACATCGTACAGGTAGGCAAGATGCAGGTTTCTAAACTGCATGCGGCTAGTGTAGGATCTGATGCTTAGCAAAGAAATTAAGTTACGGATTTAGAGAACTCCTATCTCATAAGCAGGAATAAATACTAGTGATAGGCCATACAGTGTATAATGGCATATGTATAATTAAATAAAGGCAGCAATCGCAACATAACCACATACAGGTGTGCTTCTCACTCATAGTCAGGCAAGACTGCTCGGACAGAGTCCCTAAGCCACATCCTGACTCACAATGCTCACAAAGACGGTAAACTGTGGCACAATAACAAGCATACAGATATAATAAACCGCTAGCTGTTAATCTGCCAGGTGGCAGAGGTCTAGCCGGAAGGATATAGGCTTCGGATACCCGGGCTGAGCCACCTGCTCTAGCCTAGGGACGTTCCCAAGTCTGTGCGCCAAATTACTCTAATTGAAAGGGTGCTCTCTTGAGAGTCTCAGATCCCAAGTATCTGACTCTCTCCTGGCGACCCTAAAACAAATGCAAGACGTGCTAGCGCAGTGCTGAGTGGACTAGGCAAGGGCCCTCACACAACACAACACTAGACACACAGGCACACAGACAAGAAAATGCCCCCGGACTCCCACGGGTATCCTAGTAAAGTCGTGCAGGTCCACCGGACTCGCACCAGCAGACTTTACTTAAAGGATCGCAAAAAGCCTCCCCTCCGGTCTAGCCCCTGCTCACCTGCCACAAGAACACACTAGCAAGCATGAAACTACCAAATATGAGACAACAAACAAAACTTCCTAGGTCTCATTAACAATTATATCTCTGCATAAGGCCCAAAATCCTATCTAGTTATCTGAGAGCTCGTCGTTAATACAATGATAGATATAAGGTCTATCAAGGGGATGGGGTAATTAAATAGACTGGTGAAGTAGTGGAAAGAAGGTATACAAAGTAAGAGAGAAAGTTTCTAAGTGGGGTTGAGAGGGATAGATATCAAGGGGGTCCGAAGGGTACGACAGTGAGGTGAGCTCTGAGTCTTGAATCTGTCTGGACCCCACCCTAGGCATGCGAAATACATCCCATGCTTGGCAACACTCAACACCGTTGCCGGGTCAAAATCGTCTACCCCTTGCGTGAGTCAAAACTAAGCCTAACGTTGCGATTAATTGGCAACAATCAGGCTCGTCCCAAGCTGCTCTCTCCGCGCCCGCGCGAAGCAACATCCCCCAGCCGGTCTCTCTCTCCCGCTCGTCTCCTCCCACTCTCACTAGACTTACATCTTATATATAATAATGAAATAATCAACTATCGAGAATAAAATATACTAAGATGTGTTGGTTAAGAATAAGGGCAGCTTCAAGCTGTGAAACAACATAAGAATATCCCAGACATTAGTTACATTGTCGTAGGATATATACTAAAGAAAAGCCGGCCAGCCGCCTGCCGCCAGCCGGTTTCTAAACGGCTGGGCAGCCGACACTCGCGCATGCCCGCACGTGGCTACTATGCAGGAGCGTCACACACCCCTTCGGGGATCACAGCGTCAGGCAATAGATAGATAGATAGACATAAATCTCCCGACCCAGATATGTTCGTCACTAAATTCCTAACAATGGTTGTTGTGATGCTATTTTGAGGAGCACAAACTAAGGTTCGTAATGAAGTCAGCATATATTTGGCATACAAATAGAGAATATTGTACAGTAGGTACAATATGGAGTAGATCAAATATCTCTCCCAATCTGCCGTGACTTTATACAAATAACAGTGTATATAAAACTCTTCTAATAATGTTATTGCCTGTCCTAAGTTACATAGCGGTGTTCACCACGGATTTCCCCACTGGTGAACATTGGCCTTCTATAATGATATAACCACTTGAAATCACCCGAGCCTCAGGATCACAGCTCGGTCTTGGCCTCTACCAATTCCCTGATTACTGTTATATCCCTTTCTGTATGTGGGGTCATGTATGGCAAAGCGTTGTACTTAGGGAGGATTCGTACCAAGTTTTTGAAAATCGTTATTTCTCTTTCTTCGTGAGTAGCTGTGGGGTAAGTGATATTTACGCTGTTCCTGACCGTGCTGATCGTATCATCCAATATTCCATTATATGGTATGAAATTCAGTTTAGTCATAGCGACAACTGGTCCAAATGATGGCTGTAGACGTGTAGAGAGTCCATGAGGGTCCCCTTCTATCCTTCCAAATTGGTATCCTTCAATATCTTTCTGGCTAGAAGTGTGAAGGATTTAGGATCTAGGTTTGTTATGAAAGCAGCTGCTGTTTCCTTTTCTTCTTTAAACACAATCTTCATAGCAAGTTCTACCATCTATACGTATATACTGTATGTGTAATACCGCAGGGTTAAATTCCTAGATTGAGATTTTACTGGCCAATGTTTTTCTTTAGATGGTAAATAAATCAAACAATTGGGTCATACACTGTGACAGCGCATAGCTACACTCATCCTCAGACTCCACTCCGAGGGATCCCCCCGGGAGAAACTCCAGGCATCTGCCCGGCAGCATATTTCCGAAGTCGAGACTTGCATATATCATAGGGGAAATTAGGACCAATCAGAGGCCGCAGTGGCAGTGACGTCACCCACAAGGGGAGGAGCCAGTCTGTCTGTCTCTCTCTCTCTCTCTCTCTCTGGGTGAGGAGCCTGCCTGCCTCTCGTTTGTTTATCTCTCTCTCTGGTAAATAGAAGAAGTAAGTCACCTAGTATAACAAGTTATCAATATTTATTCACATAGTATCTGTCTATATTAAATAAGCATCCAGAGTACAATATGTTATTCCCATTAATTATGGTTTTACTTGAAAAGCAATGAGTAAACAATGAAAATTTTGCGATTCTGGCATCTTTCGTCCCAAGATTTGAGGAGGAGGGTATTGCCAGTTCTCCTTAGACAGTTAAATTGTTTCAAATAGTTCTTGTTTTATTTATCATTATCATTTAAATTTACATTCATGCACAACGTAAATAAACTATAAATGGTCACTTTTCACTCTCTCTCTCCGCATATGTAATGATCTCATTCCATAATATTATGTATGTAGGCCTACAGATGTATGGATGTATGTATGGATGTATGTATACACTCAGGCACATACCCCATAGCTGGGGGTGGCTGAATCGAGACATAGACTAAGGGAATAAGTAAAGATCAATGATAGGAGAGAAAGTGATAGATTGATATGAAGGGAATAACAAAATTCACAATTATATCTCATCGTACATCTGGAATCACAGTCCAACCTTACAGGTGAGTGTAACCTTTATGCCAAATGTCTCACTTCATATCGTATGGTTTCTTTATGTTCAGCGCCTTTCACGATAAAAATCGTTAATATTAGAGAACAGGCTGATTGAACTCATTGTTTTTTTGCTTAAAATCATTATTTGTTGTGTTCCCAGTGTCTTGATCAGGATTATTTGTAACATTGTGCTTTATTTAAAAATGACATATTATATTGGCTTAAAGTACCGAGGGCAGTACAATATTGTACCGCCCTGGATATAATGGGGTTAAGAGGTGTTCAAGTAGCCCTAACCACTACTGTACTTATATAAATATTCATTAACATTGTCACATCATAACATATCGACTACAATAAAAGTAATATTTAGCAAAATATAGAAATAGCTGTCATACATAAGAATAAAAGAAAATGGGAGTCTACAGAAAGTCGATTGGCTCAACCCAACCCTAATGGGGGACAATAAAAAATTCGTCTGCTATTTTTCCCGCCTTTGGTTCACACCAACCAAAATTTGTTGCCATCGAGTGAATTGAATTTTAAAAATCTCAGTCATCAAAATATCACTGGATTTCTATAGTCATGAATGTTACAGACATATTACTCTAACATTCTATTCAGTACATTGTCCAATATACAAAGTATTTATGATTAATAAAACATATTTGATTAGGCCCATAAAAACAACATGGCAGTCATTCGAAAAATAGTCCTGTTAATATTTTAATAGATAAGTAGCCATGTCCTAAAATTAAAATGATATGTATAAAAACTCGAGATGAACTTATAAAATAATCGTCATTAGCCACTTTACTGGATATTAGATTATACAATTATAAACTAGTTTCAGATCTGGCAAGCGCATAATAAATTGATGCCAGTGTTCGCTACCCATAATAGTCATTATACGAAACTTCTCGGACAGTAAACATCTCTTCCCCACTTAACTTACCGCATTTTCCTTTACCATCATTATCTCCGATAGACTGGAAATGGTGTCGTATTTCACACCCAAATGCCATAAAAGGGTGTCCAATATCAAGCCAACTCAACCCTGCTCCTACACAGGGTCGAAACTCAACCCGATTCAGACTTTCGGAACTTGATAACAGTTTTAAGACTGTGTATATATCCATATACAAATAATCGATTTGGATGTGATAATTATAAATGTACCTAGCTATATCCTCAGAATATCCGAAAGAAGCGTCATAATCCTATAGAAGGCCGATAACCTACCGGAGTTATTATATATAATACCTCAAAGTAAGCGATTATATTATAGGAATAGTCATCACAATTTTTTACAAATTCAACTAGATCAAATAATATCGAAATGATGGATCATTAATTATTGATCTTGATATGTAGGCCTAAAACATGTTGTTTATAAACATTGGCCGCAGCCGCGGTGCCACTCCATTCGAGCCTAATCACGATTATATTTCGGTGTATTCTTACTTAAATGTATATCATTCGGGTTGATTAGGTTACACAATACAATATTACTAAGTAACAGTACACGCATATATATAAATATCATAACATTTGTGAAATATAGGTTCGACCGCGCTAAGCACCACAGCTGCGTGAGGGCCAGTAGGAACGTAGATATATCGAGGGGTGGGTGGGGTATCTAGCCTCGTGACCTTGACCAAGAGTCAAGTTCAGAAATCAGTGTTCGTCACGGTAATTAATCCGTCACTCCTCCTCAGAATTATTGAAATGTCTATGTATGCGAATATTTCTTGCTCTACTATTAAACAAATAATATTTATAATTTCACCTAATATGTAATGTCACAACATCTTAAATTGTATATATTCAAATTTATTGCCGATATGTTCTGTTGTCGATTATTCCAGTCCCTGACACCACCTAATGATATTTGGTATATTACGCTATTTCGCTTTTATTTTGTCTTTATTTGCTTTGTAATAATTATTCTGCAATGCATATTTACTTTCATTCTTAAAAATAGTCAGGAAAGGTTGTCCATATAATGTATATATTTAAAAGTCTGGATCGCCCCTTGTCATTTTGTGCCACCACACTTTAATGAGAGTGGGTTATCAGACTTTGGGGTGACACAAAATGCAGCTTTACTTTGTTAAATTTGACATTAGTTGTGCATCTATGTGCACATTAGCAGTAATGGTGGTAGATATTTGTTTCTCACGATGGAAATCTTAATATAATGTGGATTATAGTCTTAATAAAGGTAAAATTTTCAGTTATAGATTGTGTCGTGCGTGTGTTTGTGTGTGTGTGTGTGTGTGTGTGTGTGTGTGTGTGTGTGTGTGTATTCCAAGGTTGCCAGCGCACATCACATCTCCAAACTCGCCCAAAAGTAGCCCAATCACTTAATACCGCACAACAGACAATTTCAGCTATTTTAATCCTATCACACACATTTTCTGATATGTTTATCTTTAACCGCCATGCATGCATGATACTATGAGTTACCCAAATATAACTAGGCCTAGTCCCATATAGCCTACTGTATGAGTAGTGGCCTACGTGTCACATCATTTAAATATTAATGAAATACCACATACATTATTATCACAATCATGCACTCATCAAATCTGCATCAATGTCCCAAACCCCCCTCACAAACAATCACTTAATTAGGCTATGATGCAGTCACCACCACATAGGCTACCATACATGTATAGTACAACCAACAGAAAGCCATGATGAACGTTTGTATGAAATGTAGCCTAGCTATAGGCTACTCAACACTCGATACCTCTACAACTTTAATAGTATATAGAACCAGCCCAATTCCGCTTTCCTAAATGTTAGTTAGTTAGGATAATACTTCAGAGGCTATCCACCCCATCACACTGTAAATCAAGAATATAATATCGTTTGAAATGGAAACTCGCAAATTTATGCTTCTGAACGAATCCTAACTAGCCCAATGGTGCGAACAAAAGAAGACCTTGGCAACACTGTGTACGTATATCCCCGCCGCGGTCAGCTGACGACCTAAACAGTCGCCCGTGAAAAAGGCAGTGTTGTAATTTTGTTTGTCATCATCTTTTTCGAATTTCCTGCATCTCCACGTATGTAATTTGCTGCCTCTGTGTTCTATGACATTCTGATTCACATTGATTGATTTCCTGTCACTGGTCTAATAAGAAATATAGCCGGTAACATATTTAGCTGCCCAATTTGATAGTGGATTATAAATTGGTAACTTAAAAGCGCACGATAGCTAGTTTTGTAGGAAAGAAACTATAGTGCGCAGGCGCAGACATTCAACCTGCCAAATTCTACAGCTACAGAATATAATACCGTATGTTCAGCCAATTTCTACTGAAACACGTATTTGTTAGTAACAAAAAAAGAAGTAAATACAATACTTCAATGAGTATTACAATTTCGCCCAGCCTATCACACCACATTAGATGAAACTAAATTTCTTGTTCAATAAGCTGATATTTATGTATCAAATTATGTTAATTATTATATATTCACTGCATTAAAGAGTATATAACCATCATATTATGAATCTAGTAAAAATATACTACACAACTATGTGTCATAGATAGTTGAGAACTGTATTAAAACTCTTATATCACGAAAACCATCAAAACACCTCAATGGTGTATCACACACGATAGTCATTTGAATAAGACCCCCAGCGCCATCTGGATTTTTAGTACGGTTTTTCCTCATTATAAGGCCTAAGTAGCCTATAGGCCTAGGCCCAACTCACTAACACGTATCGTATAATTATATAGCCTACTAATTAGCCTTTGGCTCTACCTTATGCACTTAAACCATTAACTATTTCATAACATTTGATGCTTAATATATTTTGTACTATCTGATAATGTTAATGTGTTAATGACATTTAAAATAAAGTAATGTATAGGCTATGTATATACTGTATATATAACCCTTTAGATATATGAGTGACTTAAGTTCCTTCCTGAAATTATCAGCACAGGTTAACTGCTTAAGTGTCACAGGAATCAATATAGTTCGCCAGTGAAATAATATTGTGCCTTCTAAAATTGTCAAGGAATTTCTGTCCATGGCTGTGCAATACGCGTAATATGGTAGGCTACTCTTATTTACTCATAACCATAACATAGCACAATCATAATGTATCCTTAATGTAGTTAATATATGAAATAACTTGTTATACTAGGTGACTTACTTCTTCTATTTACCAAAGAGAGAGAGAAACCAAAGAGAGGCAGGCAGGCTCCTCACCCAGAGAGAGAGAGAGAGTGACAGACAGACTGGCTCCTCCCCTTGTGGGTGACGTCACTGCCACTGCGGCCTCTGGTCCTAATTTCCCCTATGATATAAACTAGTCTCAACTTCGGAAATATGCTGCCCGGCACGTATCACTCTACGTTATTTAAGCAAAACTGAAGCATATTTGCTCCCCATACTTTGATAATAGAGCATCTGCTGCCACCGATTATTAGTATTTACTGGTTGGTGTGACTTAAGCAGTCATAGACTCTTATACTCTAGTGGAGGTACAGTGTTTATATTAGAACAAATATGCATCGGTAGATAACATGGTTCTATTAATATGGAACACAGAGCAACATACAAAGGACAATACAGACATGATAAATATTGCCCTTAAGAATAACAACTACAATACAACGATTGTATAATTATATAAGGTAGAACCTGTGGGAAGAAGTAAGTGACAATTGGTGTGATGAGCGGTTAAGTTGATGAATGTTGGCATGGTGCGTGTTGTTTCCGAATAAATGTTACAATAAATAATGATATGTTAACCTGCAAAGGTGGTATAACGTATTGGTATAAAGAATGTTTGAAACTATGTACTTTAATAAATTAACTTGCTCAAGACTATGCAATAACATAAATAAACCGAAGAATATGTTAGACTTCTTAAAGAATGCAAACAATATTTCAAGTGATCATTAACATCACATCTTTTCAAAAGTGTAGTCACTGATAATTTAATGAAGAAGTAGGTAATTATCCTCCAATTATAGAGGTAATGGTCAAATATTGTAGAAAACATTGTCGAACATCTAGAAATGTCTAATTTAATTAATGCATTATCTGGTGGAGGGAAAGCTGAGAGTAAGGAGTTACAGGAGAATGTGAGACAAGCATGAAGTAAGAGAGGTAATAAAAGTTAGGAAAAGAGACATGGGTTTGAGAGGGTTTTACAGGATGGTAGTGTTGAGGTATGGGACAGGTACAAGGATAAACGGAGAGAGACAAAACGGAAGATTAGAAACGCCAAGAAAAGTGCAAATAAAAGGTGGTGTCACAGATTGAGTGAAAACTATGAGGAGCGAAAGAAGATGTTCTGGAAGGAGGTACATAGAGTAAGTAAAGGAGAACAAACGAGGGAAGAGTTTGTGAAAGATGCAACTAGAGAGCTATTCGTGTAAGGTGTGCAAGTGAGGAAAAGATATGTTGAGTATTTTTAATCTTTGCTAAATGTAAAAGATGGAAGGGAGGCAGTGATTGAAGCAGTGGTTGATGGAGATAGGTTACCAAGGTGGCAGGGAATGAATGAATGTATTGGGAAGAATGAGGTGAAAGAAGCAGTGAGACAAATGAGAGCGGGAAAAGCAGAAGGTATGGATGGTATTGCTGTGAGTTGTATTAAGAAGGGTGGAGATGTTATAATAGATTGGCTGGTGAGACTATTCAATGTGTACTTTGTTGTGTCAATAGTACCATTAGACTGGAGGAGTGCATGTATTGTGCTGTTGTTGTACAAGGAGACCGGCCAGTGTTCAAGTTATAGAGGTATTAGTTTATTGTCAGTTGTTGGAAATCTGTATGGCAGGGTGTTGATAGAGAGGATAATAAAGGGTCCAAAAAGTGCAATAGGAGAAGAGCAGTGCTGTTTTAGGAGGGGAAGAGGGTGTGTGGATCAGATTTTTGCAGTAAGACAGCTATGCGACAAGTATTTAGAGAAACATAATGAAATACTTTGGGCTTTTATAGATCTGAACAAAGTGTATGATCGTGTGTTAGAGTAGGAAATGAGTTGAGTGAATGGTTTGAGGTAAATGTAGGTCTGCAACAGGGTTGTGTAATGTCACTGTGGTTGTTTAACCCCCTGGACCCCAAACGATATAATAAGACAAAATTCACTCCAGCACTAGCCACTTTTCATTTTGTTTTCTTGAAAACACATGGGAGGGGTTAGTAATGAACAAAAAACAACATAAAACCGCTCACCTAGGTCATTTGCGGGTCCTGGGGGGCGGGGGAAAGTCACAATTATCATTGGGTGATGGGTAGGCAATATACTGGCATATCAATCCCGCACGCGCCCACACGCAAACAGCTGGACTTTGGGGGGTTGCCAACCATCAGTATTGTTCCGTGGGATCCTAAAGTAGTTCCCATACAAATCTGAACATTCTAGGTGCCATAGGACAGGAGTAATTAAGGCGGTCACATACGTTGCGTTGCTGGTACTGTGGGTTACACACATAGGCGACGCATAATGTGCGTCCATGGGGTCGGAGGGGTTAACCCTTACTGTACTGTAGAGTACAATAATAAAAGTCCCCCCCAGTCACAAGCAATGTGGCCAAAATGGCAAGATAGAACAACCTCCCACCTCCCAGACTGACTGAGTTTGTAAATGAATAACTTTATTTTATTCCCCCCTCAAATTCATCAAGGATTATTGCGTATATATATTACTAAGACGTTACTCTCTTTTTCTCTCTTTTCCCCTGATATATGAAAGATCACTTATAACTGTGTTATGTTACTAACCCATCTGTCCCGTACTAACTTCGTAATCCAGCCACGGACATTAGTTCCAGGGCAATAGTTCCCTTTCCAATGTTCCCTTACCCACTCTAAACCACTGTTTGGACATTTGATCCTCAGTGTTTTGGAGGACAAGCAGCCTAGAAGGGTCACTAGATCTGTTGTTGCCTGATTTTCTTTTTACTCCTTTGTACTCAATAGATGAAGGAATACTGGCTCTCCCAGCCTGCAGAGGGTTGGATCTAAGCTGAGAAGTGTTGCCAACTCTAGAGCAGTGCTCAAACGGTTGTGGTACCAGGCACTGCCTGATACTGGCAGTTACAAGGAAAGTACATTACTGACAGCTCCCTGCCGTCGCTGGGACTGGGGGAGTGATTTATCTACTGATGGCTCCCTACCGTCGCTGGTACAGAAGGGTTGTGGTGAGGGAGGTAAAAATAAGAACTATGGGTGGATGACTGGGTTTAGCTAATAGAAAAGAATGGTAGAGATCGGGAGTTGAATAAGTTGCTGTTTGCTGATGACACAGTGTTGGTGGCGGATTCTGAGGAAAAACAGCAGCGAGTAGTCAAAGAGTTTGGTGTGGTATGTGGGAGGAGGAAGCTGAGGGTGAATGTCAATAAAAGTTAAGTGATGGTGTGTAATAGAGATGCTCGTAGGGTAAACCTAAATGTATGGCTGGATGGGGAAATAATGGAAATGGTGGAGTGTTATAAATATATAGGAAGAATGGTAAGCAGGGACACAGAAGTGGAAATGGAGGTAAGACAGAGATTATGTGAAGGAAGGAAAGTTTTCGGAGCAATGGAAAATATGTGGAAGCTGATAAATCTCGGAATGAAAACTAAAAGTGCAATGGAACAAGGGATAGTTGTACTAACAGTGATGTATAGGGCTGAGACATAGGTTCTAAAGGCACAAGAGAGAAGAAAATCAAATGTGATGGAGATGAACTGCCTGAGGAGTATGTGTAGAGTGACTTATAGAGACAGATTGAGGAATGAAGAGGTACGTAGGAGAATGGGACAGCAGGAACCCCTTGTCAGCCAGAGTGGAGAGATGGGTGCTGTTCTGGTATGGACATGTTGAGCTAACGGGAGATGAAAAGCTTACAAAGAGAGTATATGAGTCAGATACAAGGGGAGGTAGAGGGAGAGGAAGACCTCATTTGAGATGGAGAGATATGGTGTAGTACAAGCGTTGGAAGGTAGAGGGATGACTGTAGAACAGGCAAGAGAATTTGTAATGATTAGCAATGAATGGAGAATGATTGTGAATAGATACGTTTACATGCGGTTGTTGGGAGAGGGGGTCGGGTGCCAGTTGGACTAAATGATAGTCCGTCAGGCGCCTGGCCCGGGGAGCCAGTGTATATGAATATGTATATGCCTGGATGTGAGGTGGGCTGGCATTGTGAAATGGTTCCGCTGCATGTCTGCCTGCTGAGACCGGAACCTCTCTCAGGAGTCTGGGACCGAGGGATTGCTGGAGGCCCTTAGCGATCCTTGGTCTCTGGGTCTTCTCCTGGGCAACCTAGATGCATGTGAATTTGTTATTTTGTTTTTTATGTTGTGTTGTGTTGTCCCTCTTCGGTCTCTGTCTCGAGTCGGCCACCCCCAGCTGTGGGGTATGTACATACATACAATGAATGCATCACATCATGGGTGCACACAGGGATGCTCCAGCCTCATCAATGTCTTATCTTTTATTTCTGAGATATATGTAGTGGCACTTAGAACGCAGCATATACTAATACTTGCATTTCAGTAATGCTTTCGAGAGGGTCCAATGCGATATATCGATGAGGATGATATAATACATTATGTAGAGGGAACATTTTTAAAGAGAAGTACAGTAGGTCATGGGTGATTGGTAGTTTGCTCGAAGGATATTACATCAGAATGGGTTAACGTGAAGAGTAGTATTTTTTAGGGGATCTATTTTGGGCAATTTTCGCTTTAGTTTGTACATGTACTGGGTAGATTGTAGGCACCAATTGAGCAGGGCAGTAACCAGGGGAAACAATATAAGCATATTATAAGGAGTTGCTGTAACTCCTGTTTCATTTGCCTGGCTTCCCCCACTGTTTCTATTTGTGCCTCACCTACACAGAGAGTAATCCAGCTAACTCTTACAAACACCTCCTCCTTCTATATATTTCACTACACTTAATAAGCACACCCTACTTCTTAACAACACACATAAATTACCTCTAACGTACCTTGATTATGCCTCTCTATTTATCTTTCAACTTTTGGGGGGACGCTTGTTACAGGCATCTTTGACATTTTTCTCCTTAAGTGGGGTCACCGGCTTTTTTGCTCTCATGTTCTCTCTTTCTCTGGCTTGTATCCATTCGGCCCCATTCAGCGTACTGCTTTAAGACTTTTACCCCCATCCAGGTGGCAATATTTTCCTGGCGAGCGGTAGCGAGCCAGCATATATATATTTTTGTTTTGACAGCAAGCTAAATTTTTATATTTTTCGATAGAAAAATGTCTCCAGCGAAGCCGGATTTGTCCATACAATATGCTGGCTCGCTATCGTACGCCAGGAAGAAATCGACACCTGGATGGGGATAAACGTCTTAAAATAGTTGGCTGAATGGGGCCGAATGGATACAGACCAGGGAAAGAGAGAAAAGGCTAGAAATATAAAAAAAGCCGGTGACCAAGGGGGGTCACCGGCATATAAAAAAAAAGTGACCTGACCATGATTTAAAAATGATAAGCAACATCAATTAATATGGAGACGATACAGATGAAGGTTGTATAATAAATAAACGTAATTGCTTCTGCAGCTCTCCAAAGAGCTATACATGAACTGATAAAATAATAAGTGACTTCACTGATGGGATTTTGTGTTCGAATCATAAGATGCTTACATTTGCTCAAAGACGTCATCCAAGATCAACAAAGAGAAACTGTAAAGGGTACTTCACACAGTCAGGAATGCGAGCTAGAATCACTAGTAGCTGAAAATTCGGATTCTTGGACCTATTCACGGTGAAAATGTATGACTCCTAGTGACTCTGGCGATATCCTAGTGACTCCTGTTAGACTCTCAGTGACTCCAAACCAGTCGCGGGCGATTGGCCCTGTCCGACAAAATGTTCACCGTGTTTAAAGTTCTCACCGCGAGTCGGAGTACTACCCAGTGACTCCCAGTGATTCCCCAGTGACTCCTAGTGAGTCCTGGTGATTCTCGGTGATTCGTATCTGATTCGTGGACAAGTTTCGGTTTCAGTTTCAGTTCTCAGTTTCACTTACATGAGTTACACCTCGCTGTGTCGGTGTCTCTATCGGAAATTTGACAACAATTTACATTTGTAAGAAAAACAAAAATGGAAAGGATGGTAAACATGATATACAAAAGTAAAACATCTATCATATGAGGTGAGGTTGAAATTAGTAAAGAACTTGTAGGGAGAAGAATGAAGACGTAGAGCGAGATGATAGAGGTAATGGTTTAGATGCTTATGTTCTGGGTGTGATGTCCCAAGTTCGAATCCCGGGTAGACCATAATTATGTTTTCATTAGTTTATTCAAGTACATTGGGGTTTGTAATTGATGATTAATGTTAAGAACGGGGTGTTTACTAATTATATAAAAGGGACATTATTGAAGCAGTGAACATTCATCAAAATCATGCAATAGAAGAATATTTCTGTTCAACCTCATCCAGTGACTTTTGCTATGTGTCAGCCTGTAATGCTAACGTGGTCCTAATATAACTGAATTAAGCGTCCAAATTTGACTTGTTTAAAGGGAGATGGGCCGTTTTTCTGGTCCCCCTTCTTCCTCATAATATTTAGGCCCTTTAGTTTTCAGATTTTAAGACGTTCTGCCCATTAGTTTGGTTATTTTATGACATTTCGCCCCATTTATTTGTCAATAATAAGACTTTTCGTGCCATTTAGGTGTCGATTTTTTCCTGGCGAGTGATCGCGAGACAGTAAATTAAGAGGAACCGACCTTCGGCCAGGACATTTTTCTATAGAAGAAATGTACACATTTATCTTGGGCAGGCGTTTATTTAAGCTTGACGGAGGTCTAAAGAGGAAACTAACAAATAATAAAAAGATACACGAATGAGCAACATGTATTAAATATGTCCATATCCCCATAAGTCTTGCGGCAGTAGATGACAACTCCATATCCAGACACACCTCATGTTGCTTTGATGAGTGACCAGCATATATACCACCACCGCCGTCACAGTATAAGAGAATATCACCTGGCATCTGTACTTTGAGTTAACCCCTTATGTACCGGCGACGTCTTTTATATTTTACCCTAGCTATATTTACAGGACTTTGTGCAGTTAAAGAAGTATCTGTGGTAGTAAAAAGGTTTAAGGGGAGATGGTTCACTTTTTGGGCGATGTTTGCATGTATTCGTTATTTTTCTAGTTTCCTCCCTAGACCTCCATCAAATTAAAAACAAAAAAATCCATTAGATTCCCCTTTTAGATTAATTTGTACATTTTTCGGTAGAAAAATTTCCCGACCGAAGGCCGATTCTTCCAACATTACAGGCTCACTATCGTTCGCCAGGGAAAAAATCGACACCTAAATAGCACGAAAGGTCTAAATATTGACAAAGAAATTGGGCGAAAGGTCTTAAAATCGACTAACTAATGAGGCAAACATCCTAGCAACTGAAAACTGATGGGGCTAAACATGAGGGAGAAAGTGGTCCAGAAAAGAAGGCCATCTCCCCTTAAGTGAGATAGTTCGAAACCTGTTAATTGCTGGAGGCCCTTTATAAACTGAACAAAATCATCTAATAGTAGCCAGAAACCTGTTAATTGCTGGAGGCCCTTTATAAACTGAACAAAATCATCTAATAGTAGCCAGAAAGAAGTTAAGAAGACGTCGCCGGTACAGAAGGGGTTAATAACGATATGGTGGGTATTTGGTTGGTGTGTTGGTGAGGTTCTTTGGAATCACCTCGGAATGGAACCAGCGTTTCTCTACCATATCACTTCAACCACTCCTCTCATTCCCCTCTCTCAGTCTCAGAATTAATAGGAACCATAAATCTCTTTCTATCTCTCACTCTCACACACAGACACATACACACACACACACTCTCTCTCTCTCTCTCTCTCACTCCCTCGATTAGGTGTCCGTTTCCAATACGGCGATGGCTCCTCTCAGGCAGGGTGATGTGCGGAAGCCGGATCGGGAGAAGGATTAAAATTAGGAAGATCATGTTTGATGATCCAAGATTTACAATGATCAAGACTTGGACTATTAACTATTAAAAGTCGGAGATGATTTAATTCTTGGTTGTTGCGGTGTAAAACTGAGTGATTAAGTATGACGATGCTTGCCTGTTTAGCGTGGTGTACTATTTTAAGGGGACGTTATTATAGCCTATGTATGTATTTATTTTGTATTATTACCGGCATATATATATATATATATATATATATATATATATATATATATATATATGTTATGTACACATACATGTTTTAGGTTGCTCCAAAGACATTAATCAAGCTTAATTAAAAACATCCCAATGACTCCCTTCGAGATAGATTTGTAAAATTTTCGGTAGAAAAATGTTCAGGTCGAAGGCCGGTTCCTACTAAATTTCAGGTTGCTATCGCTTATTAGGAAATTAAGCGACACTTAAATGGCACGAAAGGTCTTAATATTGAAAAAAAATCGGGCGAAAGTCTTAAAATATGAAAACTAATGGGGCTAAGCATGAAGTAGAAGGGGGTTCAGGAAAATACAAATACCTCCCCTTAAGTTGGCGTCACCATCTATTTTTATCTTTCTCTCCCTTTCTCTCTTTCCCTGGCTTGTATCCATTCGGCCCATTCAGCCAACTGTTTTAAGACGTTTATCCCCATCCAGGTACAGATTTCTTCCTGGCAAGCGATAGCGAGCCAGCATTGTATGGAGAAATCCGGCTTCGCCGGAGAAATTTTTCTATCGAAAAATGTACACATTTAGCTTGCTGTCAAAACAAAACATATATATATGCTGGCTCGCTACCCCTCGCCAGGAATATATTGACACCTGGATGGGGGTAAACGTCTTAAACCAGTAGTCTGAATGGGGCCGAATGGATACAAGCCAAAGAGAGAGGGAGAGAAAGAGAAAACAAGCGAGGTGGGCTCCCTTAAGTTGTAGCTCCTGTATATTCAGGGTGTAAATGGGTGTCTTTGTCTATGTCAGCTATATTGTTTGTAATTATTTGGTGGGAGATCTGTTGTTTGTGTATTTGTATTGGTTAAGTATAGGTTTTGTAGTTTGTGTATTTGTGATTGTTAAGTGTAGGATCTGTTGTTTGTGTATTTGTAATGGTTAAGTATAGGTTTTGTTGTTTGTGTATTTGTGATTGTTAAGTGTAAGATCTGTGTTTATGTGTTTCTAATTGTTAAGTATGGGTGCTGTTGTTTGTGTATTTGTAATTAGTAGGTATAGGATCTGTTGTTTGTGTGTTTGTAATTATCAGGTATAGGATCTGTTGTTTGTGTATTTGTGATTGTTAAGTGTAGGATCTGTGTTTATGTGTTTCTAATTGTTAAGTATGGGTGCTGTTGTTTGTGTATTTGTAATTAGTAGGTATAGGATCTGTTGTTTGTGTATTTGTAATAGTAGGTGTAGGATATGTTGCTTTTGTGTTTGTAATTATCAGGTATAGGATCTGTTTGTGTGTTTGTAATTATCAGGTATAGAATCTGTTGTTTGTGTGTTTGTAATTATCAGGTATAAGATCAGTTGTTTGTGTGTTTCTAATTGTTAAGTATGGGTGCTCTTGTTTGTGTATTTGTAATTGTTAGGTATAGGATCTGTTGTGTGTGTATTTGTAATTATTAGGTATAGGATCTGTTGTGTGTGTATTTGTAATTATTAGGTATAGGATCTGTTGTGTGTGTATTTGTAATTATCAGGTATAGGATCTGTTTGTGTATTTGTAATTAGTAGGTATAGAATCTGTTGTTTGTGTATTTGTAATTAATAAGTATAAGATCAGTGGTTTGTGCATTTGTAATTATCAGGTATAGGATCTGTTGCTTGTGTATTTGCAATTATCATGTATAGGATCTGTTGCTTGTGTATTTGTAATTATCAGGTATAAAATTTGTTGCTTGTGTATTTGCAATTATCAGGTATAGGATCTGTTGCTTGTGTATTTGTAATTATTAGGTATAGAATATGTTGTTTAGCTTGTTTGTGTATTTGTCTTGTTGTTGCCATAGTGGGTCTAGTTTAATGTGTTATTTAAACAAGGTGACAAATGTACTGTAGTGTGTCATCAACAAATTATGATCCATCTTGCAACTTTCCATTGTATGGGCTTTAATTTATTTATATTATTGTAAGTGTGTGGATCCCATACGGCCTCGCAGTGTTCTAAATATTGCCGAACGATTGTTTAAAGGGGAGGTATTAGGGTTTTTTTCTGGACCCCCTTCTCCCACATATTTAGCCCCAATAGTTTTGATATTATAAGAGGTTCACCCCATTAGCTTGATTTTACGATCTATCGCCCCATTTCTATGTTAATAGTAAGACCTTTCGATCTTTCATATCGTCAGTATGGTTTCCTTATGCCCCTTTCCCACTGGTGAGACAAGTCACGATTTTCGTCGCCGAAACCAATAAATTGGCACATTCGTGACATACCTTAACACCTCTCATAAAAAATGGTTTGACTCTCAAGGCCTCTCAGGCCTCGTAAGGGCCCTCGCTTGGTCGTCGCACAATGTTCGCACAGTTCAAAATTTTGGACGAGGACTCACGTTGATCGGTTACCCTCGCAAGCATCGTCGAGCATCGCCGAAGGGTTTCTGCTATCATCTGCGACATCGGCGAGACATCGCGGATGGTTTCGCACAATTTTTTGTTTTGCAACGCTGCATGGATACTCACCCATACTCACCGTCGCCGATGCTCTCAGATGTTCCGGGAACATCGACGATGCCAAAGAGCACCTTCGGCTGATGCTCTCAGATGTTCCGGGAACATCGACGATGCCAAAGAGCACCTTCGGCAGGTGGGTAAAAAAAATTTATTAGGCCTATAGTGAGATATCTTTCACCTATGGTGAAATTCCACATATTGTTATTTTTGTTGTTGTTGTTGATGAAATCTTATAGAATAACCTTTCCTCTTGCCGTTCATGAAAACAAAACAATATAAAAAGCTCTTATTATTGGTGAAAACAGACAGAGTTAATATTTTGCTGCGGAATGGATTCTATAAGAGCAAAAAACTATCGTTATAGATTTATTTCTATAAAATACAATAATGATGATAGAATAATCTAAACGCCTCCATCATGTTCAGCGGACATATATATATATATTTGTTTTGAGAGTAAGCTAAATTTGTATATTTTTTGATAGAAAAATTTCTCCGGGAAGCCGGATTTCTCCATACAATGCTGGCTCTCTATCGCTCGCCAGGAAGAAATCTTCACCTGGATGGGGATAAACGTCTTAAAACAGTAGGCTGAACGGGGCCGAACGGATACAAGGCAAAGAGAGAGGGAGAGAAATAGAAAAAAAACAAAAAAACGAGTTGAGGGAGAGAAAGAGAAAACAACAAACAGCAGGTGGGCTCAATGTTTGCGTTATGGCTTAACAATTGAGCCCACCTCGCTTTTTTTAGTTTACTCTTTCTCTCTCTCTCTCCTGTTTTATTTTGTATTTCTATTTCTCTCCCTCTCTCTTTGCCTTGTATCCGTTCGGCCCCGTTCAGCCTACTGTTTTAAGACTTTTACCCCCATCCAGGTTTCAATATTTTCCTGGTGAGCGGTAGCGAGCCAACATATATATTTTTTGTTTTGAGAGCAAGCTAAAATTGTACATTATTTGATAGAAAAATGTCTCCGGCGAAGCATTGCCAACCTCCGAATTAAGGGGAGATGGGTTCGTTTTTCTGGTCCCCTTTCTTCCTCATGGTTAACCCCATTAGTTTTCATATTTTATGACGTTCGGCCCATTAGTTTGGCGTGATATGCTAATTCCACTCTGCAATTAGCACATTCACGTTACATTCGCTCAGCAGCGCACACCTCGCCGATCTCGCCGGCGTATGTGCGATGCCAGCGCCGATGATCGACGATGAATCGCAAGAATTTGTGCCTTAAAAAAATGCCTCGCAGAGGTCCAACGGCGAAACATCGCTCACGCAGAGGTCCATCGGCGAAACACCGCTCACTTCCCCGATAACATCGCCGATGCCGGCGATTGCGTAGCCGTCATCGGCGACATCTTCGCCCAGTATAATTTGTCATCTGTTTGTAACGGTCGAAATCGTGAAGGTCGCACGTATTCTTGCGAATTTGACACTACCTCAGTCTATCAAACCGCGGAGGAAAGGTCACAAGAAAACGGGAAGTGTTGGTCAATTGGAGAGTTTTGAGCCGGCAGTGTTTCTTGGAGACTCATTATTGGCACCTATGTTAGAGTCTGGAGAGGCCCCGGGGCCTGTCACCGCTAGTGCAGGTGCAGGGCAGGAAGAGACTCTGCGACAGCATCGTTATGGGCAGCGTGAGGAAAGGATGGCTCAGCGGGACATTGGAGGTGGAAATATATTATTTAAGATGAACTTGGATAATCTCGCACCTGCTGATATATGTTCCTTGCAGCTGGAAGATCCTGAAGTCAGGGAGTGTGGTAATGGTGCTGTCGAACTGGAGAGCGATGGGGATGCGCAGCCTGGTAATTTTTTCTTGTCTGAGGGGATCTTGTATCGGAGACATCAGGATCCCAAGAAAAAGTGGGATGACTGGTCAGGATTAGTGGACCAGTTAGTAGTACCGAGGGTGTGCCGTGAGAGCTTATTGAGATTAGCTCATGATGTGCCTTTCTTACAGTTTCTTACAGTAGATCCTCTGGAAAAAGGCAAACTATGCCTGTGTATCCAGCTCAGTACCAGTACTTGCACTGCTGCGGTCGTTCACGGTGTTGGCGGCGGCGGTAGCAGACGCAACATTTTTACTATTCTGTATTTTTGCTTTATAATCAAACTTCAAATCTTGTCTTCCCCATGCTTTATCAAGATTACTTTCAAACTCCCTTATTTATTCGGAATCGACTACATACTGGGGCAGTGCGTTCCACTCATTTACCACTCTATCACAAAATGAGTTCTTTGCCTTCTCAAGCCTATTTCTTTCTTTGTAAATTTTCTTAGAGTGTCCTCTCGTTCTTGTTCCCTCCCGCATCAAGAAGATACCTTCACACACATCCTCATCGTACTTTCCTGACACTATCTTAAAAGTCTCTATCATATCCCCTCTCTTTCTCCTATATGCCAGTGTCGGAAGCCCCAGTGTCCTCAACCTCTGCTCATAGCCCGCGTTCTTCAACGTTGGTACCAGCTTGCTAGCTCTCCTCTGCACTTTCTCCACTGCTTCTATATCCTTTACCATATATGGAGCCCACACCTGGTTTGCATATTCCAGGTGCGGCCTAACCAGCGCTGTATATAAATTCCTGAAGATTTCTTCGTCAAGTGACACAAATGTCCTCCTTATCAGCCCTACAATTCTATTGGCTTTGTTTATCTTTTCCGCTAAATGTTCTGAGAAATTTAACTTATTGTCTATCACTACTCCTATATCCTTTTCTGCACTCACTTCCTCCATCGTTTCATACATACTGTATCCTACCTTGTCTATCTTGCTGGTCCCAATCCGCATGTACTTGCATTTTTTTGGATGAAAAGGCATTAACCAATGCTCAGACCATCCCTTCATGCCCTCCACATCTCCTTGAAGCAAACCCCTATCTTCCTTACTCCTCACTCTTGTATACAGTTTAGTGTCATCCGCATACAGGTATACCTCACTTTCATTAGTTATAACTTCAGGCAAGTCGTTGATAAATTTAACGAACAGCAGTGGTCCCAACACAGATCCCTGAGGTACCCCACTTGTAATTTCCCTCCACCCTGAGCCTATTCCATTCACCAGTACCCTCTGTCTCCGATCTTTCAGGAAGGCTTCTATCCATTTCACACATTTCTACCCTATATTATAGCTTCTAACTTTCTCTATTAACCTTTTATGTGGGACCTTATCGAAGGCCTTCATAAAATCGCAATATACCACGTCTATTACATCACCATCTTCTAGAATTTGCATCCAATCATCTACCACCTTAATTAGCTGTAGTACCGTCGACCTCCCCGGCAAGAATCCGAACTGTCTCCCACTGAAAAGTTGGTTTGACTTCATATGATCCATTATTCCTTCTTTAATTACCGTTTCCATTAGTTTACACACAACACTTGTCAAACTGACTGGTCTATAATTCCCTGGGTCATTTCTCTTTCCCTTCTTAAATATAGCTGTTATGTTTGCCTCTCTCCAGTCCATCGGGATTTGTCCTGTATTAAACGATACCTCAAATAACATTTTCAATGGCTCTACTAACATCTCCCCTCCTTCCTTTATGATTCTTGGGTGTATCCCATCCGGTCCCGGTGACTTACTTCTGTTCATTTTTTCTATAGCCCTTCTTATTCTAGCATGGGAAAACTCTATTAGTTCTAGTGCCGGTGCCTGTTTAATGGGAATAGTAGGCACTGCATCCTCCGACTCCACTGTAAGTACCCCCCCAAAGTATTTCCCCAGCACCTCTGCTTTCTCCTTATCAGTCTCTGCTCTACTCCCATCATTCAACCCCCCCACCAGCTCTGGGATCCCTACTCTTCTTGTTAACTTTTCCTGAATATACTTCCAGAATATTTTTGGATTATCCTTCACATTTCTAGCTATCTCTCTCTCCCTCTCCTTCACCCCCCTCCTTGTTTCCCACCTTCTTTTATTGTTTATTTGTCTGCGTTCCAGATCCACTTCCTTAGCCTCTATACTAGACCCCCTGTTCTTTTTTAACAATTTTAATCTTTCCCACAATCGTTTCTTTCTTCTAATCAATATCCAAAGCTTTCTTTTCATTGGCAATTCTGGGTTAGTTCTTTTCCTCAATTTTGTTTTATCCTTATATTCCCTTACTGGTACACTTTTGGATACAGCATTCTCCAGTTTGACTCTAATTTTCCTCCACATTCCTTCAGCGTCTTCACCGTTCAAATATTCCTCCCAGTCAATGTCCAAACACCGTCTCAGCAGCTCATAATCTGCTCTATCATACATGTATATTTTTCTATTGCTTCTATTATCCCTCTCCGATTTAATGTTACAACTAAAGCTTATACAGGCATGGTCACTACGACCTATAGGGCTATCCACATTAACATGTTCCACTATATCCTCTTCATTGCTAAAAATCAAATCAAGTACACTCCCCTGCGTCCCATCTCTATATCTTGTCATCTCTACAATATGTTGCGTTAAAAAACAATCTCTCACTTTCTCTATAAACTTATTTTCCAGGCTACCCTGTCCCGCTGGAGTAGTACAATTTGCCCAGTTGATCCTTGGCAAATTGAAATCTCCAATCAAAATGTTATATTTGTTCTCTCTATTATCTATCTCCTCCATTGCTTTCAGTAGGTTATCATCCTCTCCCCTGCTATTATTTGGGCTTCTATATATAGAGGCAATTATAATTGATCCTCCTACACATTTTACTTCAATACACAAATACTCACAATACTGCTGTCTCATATCCACCTCATTAACCTTGAGCTCTTTTCTTACATAAATAAACAATCCTCTTCCAACCTCTGCTCTAATAGCATTTCTCTCATATAACTCAAAACCCTCCAAACTATATTCCACCAGTTCCCTTTCAATTCTAACATTTTTTGGTCTTACTTCCTGTAGGGCTATGACATCAGGTTTTTCCTCTTCATCCTGCAACCTACATATCAGTTCTCTTTTCTTGTCCTGGGTAAACACATCCACATTACTAAACATAATCCTTAATCCATCTACCATTCCTTCAGCAATTACACCATCCCGCTCCTCCAGTCCGTCCAGTCCAGTCCAGCTTTGCCCAGCCTTTGGCAGGGCACCTGGGGGCACGTAAGACGGAGGCAGCTCTGAGCAAGCTTTTCTGGTGGCCTGGATTAAAGGCGAGTGTCGTGTCATGGGTGTCACAGTGTCACACTTGTCAAGTTGTTGGGAAACCCAATCAGGTCATCCCGAGAGCCCCGTTACAACCCATCCCTGTCATTAGGCCGCCCTTCAGCAAAGTAGTTATCGATATGGTTGGCCCATTGCCCCCCACTAGTGCCGGCAATAAATTTTTACTAACTGTAATGGATGTAGCAACACGGTATCCAGATGCTTACCCCATGCGCAACGGGATGGCTAAGACTGTTGTCAAAAACCTACTTGTCTATTTCTCTCGTTATGGCTACCCTCAGGAGATCCAGTCTGATCAGGGATCCAATTTTACTTCTGCTCTGTTTAAGCAGACCATGCAGCAACATGGGATAGTGTCTGTGGTGTCATCTGCCTACCATCCCGAGAGTCAGGGAGTTTTGGAAAGGTGGCACTCGACTCTCAAGAGTATGTTGCGGTGTTATTGCATGGAAAATGGGAAGGACTGGGATCTAGGTCTCCCATACGTTTTATTTGCTGCGAGAGAAGTACCTGGGGAGAGCTTGGGATTTAGCCCGAACGAGTTGGTTTTTGGACACAGGGTCAGGGGGCCCCTCCACATAGTCAAGGAGATCTGGGAGGGAGTCACAAAGCCATGCTCGCTTCTAAAGTATGTTGTTGAAAGCCGTGAGAGAATGCTAAAGAGCCTGGAGGTAGCAGGTCGGAACCTTAAGAGTTCACAAGCTCAGATGAAGGACAGATACGACCAGAAGGTGAAGCTGAGGGAGTTTGAAGTAGATCAGGAGGTACTGATACTACTGCCTCTGGTGGGACACCCCTTGTCTGCCAAGTATTCTGGTCCGTATCGGGTTGTAAGGAAGGTTTCTCATCTCGACTATTTAGTAGCTACTCCTGATCGTAAGAAAAAGAACCAACTTTGCCATGTAAATCTGATGAAAGAGTATGTGAGGCGCCCCTCCGAGCCTCTCACTGTCCCGGTGTTGATCTGCAGCGATCGTGGTGGAGAAGGAGGAAGGGACAGTCAAGCTGCGGGGGAGGATAATTGGGATTGTCATGTTTCCGCGGATCAGTGGGCAGGGAATTCTAGACAAGTGGCTCACGAGTTGATATTGCACCTGCCTGAGCAACAATGTGTAGCTGTGCAGCACTTGTTTGATTCAAACCCAGCTGTTTTCGCGGAGCATCCTGGCCTCACTACTCAAGCGGTGCACGATGTCGATGTTGGGGACCACCCGCCCTTTAAATCAGTGCCATACCGTGTTCCCCCTATTAAATTACCAGCACTTAGGGAAGAGCTGGATTATATGCTGAAACGTGGGCAGATTTCTGAGGGTGCAGTAAGGTGGACTTCCCCCGTCACACTGCAGCCCAAACCAGATGGCAAGGTGCGGTTTTGTATAGATTTCCGCAGGTTGAATGGTTTAACCCCCACAAATGCCTACCCTCTCCCTCGCGTGGACGACAGTGTGGATAAGATAGGAAAAGCCAAGTTCCTCACTAAGATAGACCTTGTTAACCCTTCTTTAGCGGCCTATGCGGTTTATTTATATGTACCGCCAAGCTGGGTGTTTTTAGCCAAAATAGGGCTGTTTACGTGATCATTTTCATGCCTAAATAAGACCCAGAACGTAAAACAAGTATCTATCCCTGAAAGGGCATAAACAGAGCTTTCGAATGACACCATAACGATCCTTTTATGATGGCTAGTTTTCTTGCAATAACCGTGCAACGCGAGTGCAAAAAGCAGGTAATTAGCCACTTTCCCGATACAATTCCGTATATAGCGAGTGAGAGAGGGAGGAGGGAGCTGAGATTCGTGTCAGTAGGTTCGCCGCGGTGGTCTGGAGCAGTCATACGCTCGCTAGTCTCCTGCCACCACTTGTCTCTCTCTCTCAGCAACATTACGTGCTGAAATTGCCACTCGACCTATGTCGAGCGCTGCCACATAGTCCAGCTTTATTAAATACGACTTTTGTGGTGAGCCGCTTTTTAAGGGTTAAGGGATATTGGCAAGTGCCCTTGTCTGAGCGAGCGCGAGAGGTGTGTGGGTTTGTGGTGGATGGTGCCACATATCGTTGCCATGTTATGCCATACGGGCTGAAAAATGCCCCTGCAACGTTTCAGAAATTAATGAACGACATTGTAGCCGACATTCCCAACTGTACGGTGTACCTAGATGATGTCATAATATACGACGATGATTTTAACAGTCACTGTGCTCACATCGGACAGCTTTTTAATAAACTGAATGAAGCATGTTTTGGTGGTAAACCTGGGTAAGTGCGATTTTGTCAAAGCCACAGTTTTGTACCTGGGGTTCGAGGTGGGGATGGGTCAGGTGTGCCCTCCACAGACAAAGATCAAAGCCATCGATCAGTTTCCCCAGCCTACGACTAAGAAACAAAATATGCGGTTTCTAGGTATGATAGGCTATTATCGTCGCTTCATCAAAGGCTATTCGACTGTATCTCTCTATCTATTGCCTGACGCCGTGATCCCCGAAGGGGTGGCCACGAACGAACCGCCCCCATGCACCTCTGTCCCCAGTCAGTCGACGCCCCTCCCCCCAACCAGCACCGCCTTCGTTCATGTAGTTCCTCACTCCATCCTTCCACCTCATATTCGGTCTACCTCTCCCCCTCTGTCCCTCCACCTCGCTCTCGTACACCCTCTTAGTCATTCTCTCGCTTTCCATACGTTCCATATGGCCGAACCATCTCAAGTTGTTCCTTTTCACACTTTCCAGCAATCTACCTCCACACCACACCCTTCTCACTTCCTCATTAGTCTGTCTATCCCTCCATGTAACTCCGCACGCACTCCTTAGGTAATTCATTTCCACTGCTCTCACTCTTGGTCTGAGTCTCAACCAACGTCCATGCTTCGCTTCCGTAAGTCAGTGTCGGGATTACCACACTGTCATGCAAGGACTTCTTCACTCCATACTGACCACCCTATTCTTGACTGCTTTTAGCGTTCCTACAACCCTCTTCCCCTGGTATCTCCCGCACCTCTTCATCCATAGTCCCATCTTTACTCAACACTGCCCAGATACTTAAAAGAGTGACGATCTCCATAGCCTGACCGTCAGCTTCACCTCACACTCTGTGACTTCATTTTCGAAGACCATAACCTTGCTCGTATTTACCTTCAAATTCCGTTTTTCGCACACTGTTCCAAACTCATTTACCAGACCCTGCAACTCCCATTCATTATCACTCATCAGAACTGTATCATCCGCAAACAGCAGTATAGGTAGCTTCCACTCAATTCCCTCCCTTTTCAGCGATACACCAACATCCACTGCTCTTGATAGTATTTCTTTCATAACTCCATCCATATATACAGTAAACAACCACGGGGACATCACACACCCCTGTTTCAACCCAACATTCAGGTCAAAGAACTCGCTCTGCTCACTCTCCACACATACTGCCGCCTTTGTACCCTCATACATGCTCTTCACTGCTTTCAGCAACTTGCCCTCTACTCCGTATATTCTAAGTACTTTCCACAAACCTTCTCTATCCACTCTGTCATAGGCCTTCTCCAAGTCCATAAAGGCAACATACACCTTTTGTTTCTTCTCCAGATACTTCTCCACAACACAATTCAGGGTAAAAATCTGATCTACACATCCTCTTCCCTTCCTAAAACCTCCCTGCTCGTCGCCTATCCATTTCTCCGTTCTCACTCTCACTCTCTCAATCACTACCCTACTGTATACCTTCCCTACTACGCTTAGAAGACATATTCCTCGGTGGTTACCACACACTCCTCTTTCCCCTTTGCCCTTATATAGGGGGACTATTATGCCAGTCTTCCAGTCATCGGGTGCACTCCCCTTCTCCCATGCTAGTTTGCACATTTTCCATACCCATTCTATCACTATCTCACCACCATACCTCAACATTTCCCCACACACTCCATCTGTTCCTGGTGCTTTCCCCAACTTCACTCTTTTCATGGCTTCCCACACTTCTGACCTCCTGATCCCCACCTCCTCCTCCACTACTTCTCTTCTTCTCCCTCCCATACCATATCCAGCTATGTTTGCTGGCTCTTCATTCCTTTCATTTAGCAACTCACTGAAGTACTCCCTCCATCTTTCGACTCTCTCTTGCTTCTCGGCTAGCATTCTCCCATTCTTATCTTTCACACCCTTACTGTTTCGACTGTACTGGCACCTTTAACTGACTTATTATCTAAGGACAAGAAGTTCCGGTGGGTTCCTGAGTGTGCAGAGGCGTTTTCCTTGGAGAAACACCTGTTATGTACCCACCCCATACTCAGGGCCCCGGACTTCAGCAGACCTTTTCAGCTGGCGACTGATGCCAGTGGCGTAGGGGCTGGGGCTGTCTTGTTACAGACAGATGATGAAGGTATCGAACATCCAGTGAGTTTTTACAGTAAAAAATGCAATAGTGCACAAAGGAATTACTCTGTAATTGAAAAAGAACTCCTGGCGATAGTGCTGGCGCTCAGGCACTTCGATGTATATGTTCCTGCTTTCGGACCAGTCGTAGTGGTTTATACCGATCATCACCCTCTGAAATTCTTGAATCAGTTTCATAACCGGAATATGAGGCTGACCAGGTGGTCACTCATGCTTCAGGAGTATAATCTGGACATACGCCATATTGCCGGTTCTGATAACGTGATAGCGGATTGTCTATCAAGGGTGGATGATGTTGGTTAGACTGCCACAGGATTTAGGGTTGAGTGTGGAGGAAAATAGGCTGTCACTGTAGTTCAGCCGAAAAAAAAAAATTAAATAAAGCAAAAACCTTATAAAAACTCTTTATTTTTATAACGTGTAGAATTTTGTATAAGATGTTGTAGCAGTATCTAAGTTGAATGTTTTCGCTTATTGTCGCTGAGTTGTTGAACTTGCTCAGTGGAGCGCAACAGTCTTTATTTTTTGTTATATATAGTGCCTTGTGTCGCAACAGTGTGTGGTACTATGAGAAGCTTTCTGTTAGATATGAAGAACTTAGTCAAGGGTCTTATATCTTGGGGGAGGTGTGACGCTTCTGCATAGTAACCACGTGCGGGCATGCGCGCGTCGGCTGCCCAGCCGTTTAGAAACCGGCTGGTGGTAGCCGGCCGGTAGGCTTTCCCTTAGTATATATCCTACGACAATGTAAATAATGTCTGGGATATTCTTATGTTGTTTCACAGCTTGAAGCTGCCCTTATTCTTAACCAACGCATCTTAGTATATTTTATTCTCGATAGTTGATTGTTTCATTATAATATATAAGATGTAAGTCTAGTGAGAGTGGGAGGAGACGAGCGGGAGAGAGAGACTGGCTTGGGGACGTTGCTTCGCGCGGAGAGTCCAGCTTGGACGCCTAATGCCTGAAGCGTTGCCACATGCATTTGATTGCAACGTTAGGCTTAGTTTCGACTGACGCACGGGGTAGAGTATTTTGACCAGGCAACTGTGTTGAGTGTTGCCAAGCCTGGGATGTATTCTGCATGCCTAGGGTGGGGTCCAGACAGATTCAAGACTCAGAGCTCACCTCATTGTCGTACCCTTCGGACCCCCTTGATATCTATCCCTCTCAACCCCACTTAGAAACGTTATCTCTTACTTTGTATACCTTCTTTCCACTACTTCACCAATCTATTTAATTATCCCATCCCCTTGATAGACCTTATATCTATTATTGTATTAACGACGAGCTCTCAGATAACTAGATAGGATTTTGGGCCTTATGCAGGGATGTAATTGTTAATGAGACCTAGGAAGCTTTTTTGTTGTCTCATATTTGGTGGTTTCATGCTTGCTAGTGTGTTCTTGTGTCAGGTTAGCAGGGGCTAGACCGGAGGGGAGGCTTTTTGCGATCCTTTAAGTAAAGTCTGCTGGTGCGAGTCCCGTGGACCCGCACGACTTTACTAGGATACCCGTGGGAGTCTGGGGGCATTTTCTTGTCTGTGTCCCTGTGTGTCTAGCGTTGTGTTGTGTGAGGGTCATTGCCTAGTCCACTCAGCACTGCGCTAGCACGTCTTGCTTTTGTTTTAGGGTCGCCAGGAGAGAGTCAGATACTTGCGATCTGAGTCGCTCAAGAGAGCACCCTTTCAATTAGAGTAATTTGGCGCACAGACTTGGGAACGTCCCTAGGCTAGAGCAGGTGGCTCAGCCCGGGTATCCGAAGCCTATATCCTTCCGGCTAGACCTCTGCCACCTGGCAGATTAACAGCTAGGGGTTTATTATCTCTGTATGCTTGTTATTGTGCCACAGTTTACCGTTTTTGTGAGCATTGTGAGTCAGGGTGTGGCTTAGAGACTCTGTCCGAGCAGGCTTGCCTGACTAAGAGTGAGAAGCACACCTGTATGTGGTTATGTTGCGAGTTGCTGCCTTTATTTAATTATACCTATGCCATTATACACTGTATGGCCTATCACTAGTATTTATTCCTGCTTATGAGTTAAGAGTTCTCTAAATCCGTAACATACTTTCTTTGCTAAGCATCAGATCCTACAGTAGCCGCATGCAGTTTAGAAACCTGCATCTTGTCTACCTGTACGATGTTTTGAGGACTGTTTGCTTTCACCTTCTTTCACGCAGGGGTGATTAGTTGTATTAATTAACGTAACGTTAAATGTACTTTCTTCTAGTTTGTTATTAAATTGTTTCTGCAATTTAATTCCGTTATCTATCTTTTCCTTGAAGCTTTAAGTCAACTTAATTGTGTGATCTTTTATATAGCCTGCTTGACTATCAGCAGTCCATAGTGCATGCACCCTGTAACCGAGTCATAGGATACCTTGTTGTCCAGGCAGGACTCTTGACGGTTTAGGGTGGTTTGTTGCCTGTGTTTATAGATAAGGGTTGGATCTAGCGTTTTCCGTTGTTGCTTGTTGCCGCATACCTAGTCCAATAGAAAGAGCCCAGTGTTTATATATCCCAGGACGTAACAATATATATATATTTTTGTTTTGAGAGTAAGCTAAATTTGTATACTTTTTCGATAGAAAAATGTGTCCGGCGAAGCCGGATTTCTCCATACAATGCTGGCTCCCTATCGCTCGCCAGGAAGAAATCGACACCTGGATGGGGATAAACGTCTTAAAACAGTAGGCTGAACGGTGCCGAACGGATACAAGGCAAAGAGAGAGGGAGAGAAATAGAAAAACAATACAAAATTGAGGAGAGGGAGAGAAAGAGAAAACAACAAACAGCAGGTGGGCTCAATGTTTGGGTTACGGCTTAACAATTGAGCTCACCTCGCTTTTTTTAGTTTACTCTTTCTCTCTCTCTCTCCTCGTTTTTTTTTTATTTCTATTTCTCTCCCTCTCTCTTTGCCTTGTATCCGTTCGGCCCCGTTCAGCCTACTATTTTAAGACTTTTACCCCCATCCAGGTTTCAATAGCGGTAGCGCTAGCGAGCCAACATATATAATTTTTGTTTTGAGAGCAAGCTATATTTGTACATTATTTGATAGAAAAATGTTTCCGGCGAAGCATTGCCAACCTCCGAATTAAGGAAGGGGAGATGTGTCGTTTTTCTGGTCCCCTTTCTTCCTCATGGTTAACCCCATTATTTTTCATATTTTATGACGTTCGGCCCATTAGTTTGGCGTGATATGCTAATTCCACTCTGCAATTAGCACATTCACGTTACATTCGCTCAGCTGCGCACACCTCGCCGATCTCGTCGACGTATGTGCGATGCCAACGCCAATGATCGACGATGAATCGCAAGAATTTGTGCCTTAAAAAAATGCCTCGCAGAGGTTCATCGCCGAAACATCGCTCACTTCCCCGATAACATCGCCGCTGTCGGCGATTGCGTCGACATCTTCGCCCAGTATAATTTGTCATCTGTTTGTAACGGTCGAAATCGTGAAGGTCGCACGTATTCTTGCGAATTTGACAAAACGAAGGCATCGGCGACGAAAATCGTGACTTGTCTCACCAGTGGGAAAGGGGCATTAAAGGGCTGCTCTACTGGTGATCTTTTCTTATCTTACTAACTCTTGGTCATCTTTCTTTCGGGACTTCGGTGAGACCTTTTCTATTGCGCTAAACATATCGAAAGCCTTCGATAGAGTCTGGCACAAATATCTAACCCCCAAAGTATCTTCCTACGGTTTCTATCCCTCCATCTGTGCCTTGGTCTCTAATTTCCTTTTGGGCCGTTCCATAGCTGCGGTTGTGGATGGCCATCGCTCACTTCCTCAACCCATCAACTCGGGTGTTCCTCAGGGTTCTGTCTTGTCTCCACTTATCTTTCTAATATTCATTAACGATCTTCTCCAGCCGTCCGGCTGGCTCAGTTGATAGCGTGCCTGATTCCCATCTTGTAGGTCTCACGTTCAATCCCCGCTCAGATTGAAAAGTTTGTCTGGGATACAGCCGGCGGTTACCATCTCCCCATGAGCAAGGGGGATGGGTAATGGTCTCTGGTAGACTAAAAGAAAGCCAAGCGCTTGTGAATCCTCGAAGGAGGAGAACGGGCGCTATATAAGTAACCAGAATATTATTATTATTATTATTATTACCTCCAGGCCTATCCATTCATATGCTGATGACTCTACCTTACATTATTCAACTAGTTTCTCAGAGCAACCCAGCAAGCAATCACTCAACAACTCACATGATGAGGCCTTAGAACACTTATCTTCTGATCTATCAACTTTTTTCTGACTAGGGCAGAGAAAATCTTGTTACTTGCAATGCTTTCAAACCCAATTTATTCCATTTCTCTAACCGCCAAGTACTTCCAGAGGACTATCCCTTATACTTTAACAATACACAGATCAACCCTTCATCTTCTTTTTCTTCTGGCATTTCTTGGAAAGTTCATATTACCACTCTTGCTAAAACAGCTTCCCAGAAGTTAGGTGTGTTCAACCATCTCCGCACAGCTTGTTGCTCTGTATAAGGGCACAGTGCGCTCATGTATCGAATATTGTTCGCATGTGTGGGGTTGTTCAACCCATACCGCACTTCTTGAAAGGTTGAGTCAAAAGCATATCTCTCATCAACTCACTTCCTCTCACTAATTTCCTACAACATCTCTCTACACACCGCAATTTTGTATCTCTCTCACCCATCTACTGCTATTGCAAAAATCAATGTTCTTCAGAGCTCTCTCAATGTATACCCCCTCCCATATCGAGAGGGGGTGGGCGGGGGGACCCGCCTTTCAACGCACTCCAACCCTTATTCTGTCCAACTTTCAAAACCAAGATTAAACAAATGCTCAGTCTTTCTTCTATTCAACAAGCAAGTTTTGGAACTCTCTCCGTCAAGCTGTCTTTCCCTCATCCTATTACTTAGACTGCTTCAAGCTCCGTATTAACGTACCTTGATTTGGGCTCTGTCACTCTTTCAAATTCGGGGGAGACAATTGTTACAGGCAGCTTTCTCTTTTGTCTTCTTCATTCACATAAAAAAAGAAAAAAAGAAAAGAAGCTTAAAATAATACTCTCTCTGTCTATCTCCCACGCTCAGTCCACTCTCTTCTGGCGCTGGGGCCCCCCCTCCCCTCCCCCTACCTTCCAGTCCGGGGAGACGATTTATGTCACTCACATTCCTCTTTTTATTATATCTTTCTTACCCACCTCCCAAACCTCCTTCCTGCTGCTCCATTCTCCGCGTGAGTTTAGCTCCCATTTATTTTATCTTTATGCCTTCTCTTTGGTACCAGCCGCACGCTCTCTCTCTCTCTCGCTCTCTCTTCTCTCTATGTCTCTCTCACACGCATACACACACCACACACACACACACACAGACAAACACACACACTTATCCTAATCGTTATTTCTTCGTGAAAGATTAGTTCGCTCAGTCAATATCATCCACAGGCCGTAGCGCGGTTGGTAGAGCACTCGCCTGCGATGGTTCGAGTCTCGGCCCAAATAGTGTGTTATTGGCAGACGCCAGTGTTGGAGCGAGGTCTATCAATCTGTGGCAACTGTTCATTGAAGTCCCTGATCATCAGGGCACCCACCTTAACCCCGCTATAGAGCAGGGAGTGCATGGTGGTAAACACCGTATCATCATCATCCATATTCGTTAAAACAAAAGATGTGTTTATACATGCACGAATAGAAAATCTGCCACTTCTATTATTTTTCCTCTTATATTTTTACGAGTTAATATATTATCCATATTCCCCCGGAGAACAGAACAGTACGCCCAGGGTGATCTGTAGGTAGTTATTAACCCATTCAGTACCGATGACGTCCTTTTCATTATAATCCGGCAATCATTAGACGATTTCATTCAGCTTAGGACGGTCTTGTAGCAATTCACTGCCACAGATTCTTCTTAACCTGCATAAAACCGTCTATATATGGCTGAAATATAACAACAGCCATCCTCGGCAGTGAAAGGGTAAATGATTATTGGATCTCCCGCATTATTGTGTGTCCTTTGTTGACATATGATGACCACTGTATTCCAATATCCAAGACCAATGTGTTTCGTTCTCTTAAGGGGGTAGTGGCTATTTGTTGGTGTATTTATTTATTTATTTAATATTATTTTAGTTTCCTCCCTAGGTTTCCATCAAGCTAAGAAAATACACCCACTATACCTCCTTCAAGAGAAATGTGTACATTTTTCGGCAAAAATGTTACGGCCGAAGGCCGATTCGTCCTAAAATTACAGGCTCGCTATCGCTCACCAGAAACAAAATCGACACCTAAATGGCACGAAAGGTCGTAATATTGACAAATAAATGGAGCGAAAGGTCTCACAATCACCAAACTAAAGGAAGGAACGTCTAAAATCTCAAAGCTAATGAGACTAAACATGAAGGAGAAGGCGGTCCAATAAGAGCCACTACCGTCATGTCCCTTAAAATAATCCAAGCTACATTATTACTTTCCTTGGACTCCAAAGGTAAGGAACCACACAAGTCACCCATTCAAATTTAGGCCCTTTGTTAACCCTTACAATACCGGTGATGTCTGTTTGTTTATAGTTCAGAGGCATTTCGACGATTGTATGAGGCTTAGGAAGGATGTATGGAATCTAAAGGGATTAATTGAGATAGTCTGTAATCTATTAACGGGTAAGTAGACATCCTTCCTAAGCTGATTAAAACCGTGTAATAGTTGCCAGAATATAATAACATATATATCACCGGGAATGAATGGGTTACCAAACTCTTAAGGGGGATCCATCGTCTTTTTTTTTTATCTTTCTCTCCTTTTCTCTCTTTCCCTGGTTTGCATCCATTCGGCCCCATTCAGCCAACTGGTTTAAGACGTTTATCCCCATCCAGGTGGCGATTTCTTTTTGGCGAGCGATAGCGAGCCAACATTGCATGGTGAAATTCGGCTTCGCCGGAGAAATTTTTCTATCGAAAAATGTACAAATTTAGCTTGCTGTCAAAACAAAAATATATGTATGCTGGCTCGCTACCGTTCGCCAGGAAAATATTGACACCTGGATGGGGGTTAACATCTTAAAACAGTAGGCTGAATGGGGCCGAATGGATACAAACCATAGAGAGAGGGAGAGAAAGAGAAAACACGCGAGGTGCGCTCCCTTAATGTCCTTTGTAATAACTTCTGCAACATTGGTGACATTGTATCCAACTTCCACTTGTTGAACGCTCTCTCTCACCTACCAAACTTGATATTCTTTTCTCCACCAACACTAAATTGTTTCTGACAACTTTCAGCAGCACTTGTAATGTTTGAAGTATCCGTAACAAGTTCTCAGATTTGGAAGACATTGCATACACGAAAATCACGATTTGATAGTCATAAACAAAAAAAGTAATTTGTATTTAGTGAATGCCTAGGTACTCACACACTATGAATATATATCAATATTTTATAGATTTGCTGCCTTTACTTCCCTTGAATAAAAGGAAACTTGATATTTTAAAAGGACTGTACAAATTAATCAAGAAGAGAATACACAATGTTGAAAACATAACAAACAGAGAAACCTATTGGATAAAAACAGTATGATAGGGCACAAAGGACACAAGTAGTAAAACATAATAACAAATAGAAAACTGATGGTCATAAAACAAGCGATTCAATACAATGAAAAGTTATCAAAATACGAAAAACGTTACATCTAGAACAAACAGTTAAACAAAGCGATAGGAAAAGTACCATGAAAAAACGTTACATCTAGAACAAAAAGTTAAACAAAGCGATAGGAAAGGTACCATAAACAAACGTTACATCTAGAACAAACAGTTAAACAAAGCGATAGGAAAGGTACCATGAAAAAACGTTACATCTAGAACAAACAGTTAAACAAAGCGATAGGAAAAGTACCATGAAAAAACGTTACATCTAGAACAAACAGTTAAACAAAGCGATAGGAAAGGAACCATGAAAAAACGTTACATCTAGAACAAACAGTTAAACAAAGCGATAGGAAAGGAACCATGACAACTAAAACAATAGAGTAAATTACGTATGTATAATTACATACTAAAAGTGAAGTAGATGAAAGAATGAAGAAGACACGAAGTAGAGGCAGGAAAGAACATCTGTAATGGGTTGACGAACTAGATATGGTTGAGAGAGAATATGCCGAGGATGTTTGAAAGGAAGGGAATAATAGGAGAAAAAACATGAGGTGTGAGAGAGCGTAGAGTGGAACAGAATGGCTGGAATGAAAGAGACACGGGTAGAAGAAGTTATTAGGATAAGAGGCATTTATGAAACAGCTAACAAATAAACTAGTATGCCGCCTGAACAAAGTATAGACCACCACTTTAACTGGTTGGATTCGCACTGTTGAAATGGTAAAACTGTGTGTAGTTGTGTTTGTGAAACACACGCTCTCTCTCTCTCTCTCTCTCTACACACATATATATATATATATATATATATATATATATATATATATATATATATATATATATATATATATATATATATATATATACTGTATATATATATATATATATATATATATATATATATATATTTATACAGTATATGAATATGTTTAACGTATGCATATATAATATCTCTGAGCTTATGTCGGTTGGTTTGTCTGCTCTTTATTTACAGCTACAGGGGTCATGCTTGTAAACAAATATTAACTTTGGAGAGTGGCGGGAAGGGAATGAGACAATGTTAGCTGTTACTTCTGCGACGATATGATGCCTGGCGAACCTGGCTTGGCTGTAACATTTTAAGTGCATGCACATATATTTGTGCGAACAAACATGTATTAATTAATCCAAATGTTGGCCGGAATATTTCAAGTTTGATTCCTATACCGAATTGGGTCTGCCTTATTGTAAAATATCTGTGCATGTACTCCGGAAAATGGGCTTGAACTGCATGATGAATTGAAATAACGCCCTCATCTTTAATATAACTAGATGTTTTAAATAATAATAGAATCTAAAGATTTTTGACCTCATGGTATAGTGATACCGAAGCTGAGGAATCAAGTCTGATATCCTATGTTTGAATCCTGTCTGCGTTATACAATTGATGTTTTTAAGCACGTGTGTGAATAAATTAATATAAATCACTGGCGATGTCGGCCAGAATCGATTATAAATGACACATTTATCCATAAATGGGACACACTTAGCATAAACAACCATTGTATGTATTTTTTATATGGGTCTACAATTGCGTGAAAGAATGAATTTATATCTTCTTGCTAGATATAATTAGACTCTGTAGAGAATAATTATGTATGTTAATAGTTTCAACGATGAGGAGCCAACTCTAACGTCCCAAGTTTGAATCATAATTGGCATAAACATTGATATATACTGTATATGTTTATCATATGACTATAAATATTCAGCTCAGTAAATAAACAAAACCAGAAAATAAAAAACAATTAGAAAAACATATATATATATATATATATATATATATATATATATATATATATATATATATATATATAAATATATATATATATATTTATATATATATATATATATATATATATATATATATATATATATATATATATATATATATATATATATATATATATATATATATATATATATATATATAAAGTATACTATATATTGTTACGGCTGGATCGGCAATACATATTCGGGATTCTTGATCGTAGGACAGAAATGGCTTAAGTGACAACGACACGCTCGATTCCAGTCCCAAATACTATATGCTCCAGACAACAAAAGCACCAACGCCCTACAGAGTTATCGTCTACGGTAACGAGGTACCTTAACTCGGCGAAAGTGTACAACAGGGGTAGGCTATGAGGCTAAACTCCCTCAGACATTTATAGGTTACGTTATTACTAAAGAAATGCAATACTCAAGAAACTACGTTAATATTAACACCTTACGAGCGGCCTATGCGGTTTATTTATGTGTACCGCACAGCGGGGTGTTTTTAGCCAAAATAGGGCTGTTTACGTGATCATTTTCATGCCTAAATAAGACCCAGAACGTAAAACAAGTACCTATCCCTGAAAGGGCATAAACAGAGCTTTCGAATGACACCATAACGATCCTTGTATGATGGATAGTTTTCTTGCAATAACCGTGCAACGCGAGTGCAAAAAGCAGGTAATTCGGTACTTTCAGTACATAATTGAGTATGTAGCGAGTGAGAGAGGGAGGAGGGAGCTGAGATTTGTGTCAGTAGGTTCGCCGCGGTGGTCTGGAGCAGTCATACGCTCGCTAGTCTCCTGCCACCACTTGTCTCTCTCTCTCAGCCACATTACGTGCTGAAATTGCCACTCGAGTTATGTCGAGCGCCGCCACATAGTCCAGCTTTATTTAACTCGACTTATGTTGCTCGCCGCTAAATAAGGGTTAAGCCTCTAATAATGTAGAATAGAAGCAGGCTAAAGGTATGACAGTGAAATGCTAAATGACAAATGTACACGCTTACTTGAAAGCGTGTGCACTACACTAACTGTCCCCTACTAACATGCACTAGCATGTAGCATACAAGATGTTCATGATCCAGTAGATACCTAATAATACACATGGGAGGAACATAAATAGTAGTCACTTATTATAATAATGAATCTATACTTGGAATAACTAAAAGGTTGCAGGCAACAGTACTGCGCCGGTAGCCTACTACCGCATAGGCTACTTCGCTTCTCTCACTCTGTCTCCCCTCCGAGTCCGTATGCGCCCTACGCAACAGAACTCCGGACACAGCAGCAAAACGACAGTGCAGTTAATTGATACATGAAAGTATTAATAGTGTTGTCTTGTGTGTGAGTAATGTGTATTGTAAAGTGTTATAGATATATACTTAAAGAGAGCTGCAATGCATAGTAAAATAAAGATATATCCCACTCATCATCCCCATGTGTTCTAGCTAGCAGGCCAAGTCACAGGAACAACGAGTCCCAGCACCGAAAGCGAGAACCCAGGAGAAGACTGTAGAGAACACAAGGACAGATAAATTACGTTACTCTACTATACCGGCACTACGAGCGAGCTGTAGTCTCGGGAGCTACACTCGCTCCTGGCTCGGTATGTAAATCAAGGCTAAGTCCTCGTCCCTCTACAGACAACTCCTGGGCATGGTCGGGCTCTTACACATGGCACCAGTCTAGTCACAAATGGGATGATGAGCAGGGCATATAACTCGTGAACATGTAGAACGTTCACCAACTATCCTCATCAAGAAGATCGCTGTTCACATTAACCCCTTAAATCTAATACATGTAAATATATGCTTGTCCTAAGAGTAATACGAGAGGTGAGTGCTGAAACTCCTTTAGGACCTCAAGGGAAGGTTATGCATTTAAATAGAGAGAAGAATGAAATGAGAGTAATGTCGTCAGAGAGAAAGAGTGCAACCGTGAGAAGTGGGGAGAGAGAGCAAGGGATGTTAGAATCTCAAAGGTTCTAGGCAACCTGATCATAGAACACGCAGCCAACCTCCAGGCAGTGTGCTGTACGACAACATGGGCCCAGCCCAGGCAGGCAACAATGGACTACCAACCCTATCGCGCCTAGCTATAAGGGCAAGGCTGCCAACCAGTCCATACGTCTGGCAACCACCCGGCCGGCAGCGCGGCGTGTTGCTACCCTCTTGCTCTGAAGCCTAACTCACTCTCTCTCTCTGAACTCCCATTGTCCTATCTATCAACTTCTCTATTGATACTACATATTAAATGGAAGGTCTCGACATGGCTTAAAACAAAACCCACCACTGGTTAGCACATGACGAGACCTTTGCAGAGATACAAAGAACATAGTTATAAGTTGTCACACTCAATATACATAGCGGCTGACGGTAGCCAGATCACGGGCGGTACAGTGGAGTACCAAGGAGTACAATCAGGTTGCGTTGCCCAGCACTGGGGTGCGTCACAGCCCCCCCAAGATTTTAGATAATCGACCTTAGAAGCATTATCAAAATCTGACAGGCAACCAACCGACCTGCTACCCTTAGCTGCTACTAATTGCAAAAGGTGCACAACAACTGAAGTGTGAATTATACATAAAACACAATATCGCATGCATCATGCTACAACAATAAAGACTTACAAAACTAAAAAAAAAAAAAAAGAGTTTTCTCGTTTATTTTATTGTTTTATAATCTTTTTGGACGGCGTTATGATAGCCTAATTTTACTCCTGCTCAACCCACACACCGTGCACGACTATTTTGGATCATCAACCCTTGATAGACAATCTGCTATCACGTTCTCACTCCCGGCAATATGCTGAATGTTGAGATTATACTCTTGGAGCATTAGGGACCACCTGGTCAACCGCATATTCCGATTGTGAAACTGATTTAGGAATTTCAAGGGATGATGGTCCGTATAAATCGTCACTACCGGGCCGTAGGCTGGAACATAAACTTCGAAATGTTTGAGCGACAAAACGATAGCCAGAAGCTCCTTCTCTATAGTCGAGTAATTCCTTTGTGCCGAATTAAACTTGCGAGAAAAGAAGCTCACTGGGTGTTCCAAGCCCTCGGAATCAGTCTGCAGTAACACTGCCCCGGCACCCACACCGCTGGCATCAGTCGCCAGCTGAAAACTCCTGGAGAAGTCTGGGGCCCCCAAAATCGGATGTGTACACAGCAGGTGCTTGACTAGGTCGAAAGCCCTCTGACACTCCGCAGCCCAACAGAACTTCACTGACTTCGACAGTAGATCAGTTAACGGTGCTAAGACAGTAGAGTATCCCCGGATGAAGCGCCTATAATAGCCTATCATACCTAGGAACCGCATGACCTGGCGCTTAGTGGTGGGCCTGGGAAACATATTGATAGCCTGTATCTTGCTCAGGGGGGGGCACACCCGGCCTAACCCGACCACAAAGCCAAGATACTGCACAGTAGCCTTTACAAACTCGCACTTCCTCAGGTTCACCACCAGCCTAGCATCGTGCAACTTCCCAAACAGGGTCTCTAAGTGCCTTAGGTGATTTTCAAAATCGTCATCATATACTATCACGTCATCAAGGTAGACCGTGCAGTTAGGGATTTCGTCACAAATATCGTTCATCAGGTTCTGAAACGTGGCAGGTGCGTTCTTAAGCCCATAAGGCATTACGTTACATTGGTAGGTCTTGCCATCTACCACAAAACCACAAACTTGCTTAGCTCGGTACGACAGGGGTACTTGCCAGTAGCCTTTTACAAGATCAATTTTAGTAAGGTACTTTGAATTCCCTATCTTGTCCACGCTGTCGTCAACTCGAGGCAAAGGGTAAGGGTTGGTAGTGGTCAAGCCATTTAGCCTACGAAAATCTATGCAGAACCGCACCTTGCCGTCAGGTTTTGGCTGCAACGTGACGGGTGATGTCCACTTCACATAACCTTCAGTGATCATCCCTCTCTCAACCATGTACTTTAACTCCTCCCGTAAAGCTGGCAACTTTACCGGGGGCACACGGTAGGGCACTGACTTGAAGGGCCCATTATCACCGACGTCCACGTCGTGCGTTACCTGAGTAGTGAGACCTGGGTGTTCGGCGAAAACAGAGGGGTATGACCTGAACAGGCCTAGGACAGCAGCACCCTGGTGCTCAGGCAGGTGACTTACAGCTTGCCTAGCCTCTTGTTCAGTATTCCCCGCCCACTGTTCCGCGGAAATGACACAGTCCCAGCTATCCTCCTCAGCAGCATGACTGTCCCCACCTCCTTCTCCACCCTGGCCGCTGCAGGCCAGCACAGGGACAGTGAGAGGCTCTGAGGGGCGTCTCACATACTCTTTCATGAGGTTAACATGACATAACTGATGTTTTTTCCTACGGTCAGGTGTTGCAACGAGATAATCAAGGTCGGACAGTTTCTTAGCCACCACATACGGCCCAATGAACTTGGCAGAAAGGGGGTGTCCAGGCAAAGGTAAAAGCAACATTACCTCCTGACCCACCGAAAACTCCCGAAGCTTCACCTTGGCGTCATACTGGTGCTTCATGACCGCCTGTGCATTAACCAAGTTATTACCTGCCGCTGCCATGCAACCTATAAGTCTCTCCCGGCTCTCAAGGACATATTTAAGTATAGACCCCGGCTTCTCTTCGCCCTCCCAGATCTCTTTCACCATACTTAAAGGTCCTCTCACATTATGGCCAAAAGACTAGCTGATTTGGACTGAACCCCAGGCTCTCTCCTGGGACTTCACGTGCAGCGAACAGAACATACGGCAGACCCAAATCCCAATCAGTGTCATGTTCTGCACAGTAACAGTGTAGCATACTCTTCAGGGTCGAGTGCCACCGCTCCAAGACTCCCTGACTCTCGGGATGGTAGGCTGACGACACTACAGAACATATACCGTGCAACTGAAGGGTTTGCTTGAACAATTTGGATGTAAAATTGCTCCCCTGGTCTGACTGCACCTCACGTGGAAATCCATAACGGGAACAGAACAATAATAAGTTTTTAACAACTGCCTTTGCCGAGCCGTTTCTCATGGGGTATGCGTCCGGGTATCTCGTAGCCACATCCATGATTGTCAACAGGAATTTATTGCCACTACTAGTAGGCGGGAAAGGGCCAACCAAATCTACTACAACTTTGCTGAACGGAGGCCCGGTGACAGTTATGGGAAACAAAGGTGCCTTCGGGATTGTCTGGTTAGGCTTCCCCGTTGTCTGGCAGGTCGCACACCCAGCCACCCATGCACAGACATCAGCCTTGACCCCAGGCCACCAGAAAAACCTGTCCAATGCCGCCAATGTTTTTGTTACCCCCAAATGATCCGCCACCGGCACATCATGCGCCAGACACAATAAGGACTCTCTATACTTATTTGGAACAACCACCTGGTCTACTACCCTCGCACCGCCCTCCCACTTCGATTTGGGGTCTAAAAATCTGCGGTACAATATCCTGTTGAGCCTAAAGAAATCTCCCGGCTTCGCATCCCCATCTTCCTCCAACTCTATGGCACCATTGCTATAACGAGCTAGGCTAGCGTCTTGCAGCTGCTGCTCACTAATGTCCCCGGGCGTCAATGCATCAAGATGGTTTTGTAATAAGACATTACCCCGGCTAGTAGGCTCTACTGCCTTAGTGGCTCTCGCTACAGCTCTTGCCTCACGCGAAGTCTTACCCAACTCTGCCTTGTTACACACCATCTCTGGGCCAGAGTCAACTCCCGTGTTTATTATAGGTCCAAGTACCGAATCACCGAGAAGTGCAGCAGAATCAATGTCCCTTTTCCTGCCCTTAGCAACCTTCTCCTGATCCTTCCTCCACTGTCCCCGAGGTTGAGTGCTAGGCTGTGCAGGAGCCGCAGAGCGAGATCGGGTTACCACACAGGCCATCTCATCCTGTTGGCACCTCCCAACCCATTCCCGATTCTCACCATCCACGTCGGCCGCCCTCTCGGCAACGACTAAGGGTGGAGTCCCGGAAGTGGGCACCGCAAAGTCGTTGCCGAGAAGAAGGTCGACGCCCTCAACTGGCAAACACTCAACGATCCCTACATCCAGCTCCCTGCACACCTCTCCCACTCTCAACTCCAACCTCACAAGTGGGTATGACCTCGTAGCATTTATACCCTGCACCACAACAACTCTGGCCGCATTTATCGGTTTCCCTGTGAAGTTCCTCAACAAAGTTTGCGAAGCCCCCGTATCCCTCAACAAGTCAACCCTCCGTAGTTCACTCCCCCAGCTCACAAAACCCGTGTCCCCGATGGCTACAGAAAGTGTCCCGGACAGGTGTCGAGCCTTCCGTACGCTTCTTTACCGCGTGTGCCTCAGCTGCTGACAACCTACCCCGGGCAGTTGCTGCAGCCTTCAGAGACACACCGATACTGTGAACCAATGACACCGGCTTAGCGGGAGTGTTACTAGGGCACTCATGTGAATAATGGCCTAGCTTCTGACATTTGTAACATTTCACATCCCCAATGGGCTTCCCTTGTGCGGGCGAAGAAGGGGCCTGACCTTTAGTAAACGGGAGAGGCTTGTGTTTGTAGGTGTTATTAGGTGCAATGCTTTTAGTGTGGTTATGTGTGTCATAGGATTTGTTATTATCGAAAACTCTGGTGGGTGGGGTATAGCGCCCTTCTGCCCTGACTCAGCCCTCTGAGCGGCACCGCAACCACGAATCAATGATAATCTGAGGTCTGCCATCTTGGCAGCCTCCTCTACTGTCTTGGGACATTTTTCCTTAATGTTCAGCGTTAGATCGGTTCCAGTACATTTGTAAAACTGTTCCAGATAGAAAAGTTGCTTAATTTCCTCAGCCGACTCTGCGTGCTCGGACCGAAACCAGTTATTACATGCATCTGTTAAGTCCCGTGCGTGCTCCATAAAACTGACGTCGCTCTTCTTATTCACGCCACGGAACTTCAATCTATAAGTTTCGGGTTGCAGTTCGTAGGCCCGGAGCACAGCCTCCTTCACCAGTCCATACACGACACTCTCGTCCAGTGACAGTGCATCGTAGGCTTTCAACCCCTTACCCACTAGACGTGATGAAACTAATGCTGCCCATTTAACCTCCGGCCAGTCATACTCACGACACTTCTTTTCGAAACGAGCAAAAAACTCAGTCACTGCTGTCTCATCAAATGCGGGGTACTAACTTAATTAAATGCGAAAGCGAGTCTGTAACCCGGTGCCCACCACCGAGATGACGCCCCATGGTCTCTACTCTAGACTTCTCGACATCCATTTCAGCCTGGTACCTGGTTGCATCCTGATTGGCTTGGATTCTAGCAACCTCTATGCGTTCTATACTAGCCTGTTGTATCTGAGTCTCCTGCAGCTTAATCCGTTCTATACTAGCCTGTTGTATCTGAGTCTCCTGCAGCTTAATCCGTTCTATACTAGCCTGTTGACTCTCTCGCAACTTAAGCTTAGCTAGTTCTAGCTGAAATAACATCTCAGAAGACAGGCCTGGGGGGGGAGAGCACAAAATGGGGGATCCACACCGAGAGTGTTTACGGGTAAGCCAGCTTGCCATTGAGAACCCTCCTGCTGCATCGTGCTAAGACTCGCTGGCTGAGGGCCCAGCTCAGGGGTAGAGTGGAATGGAGGCTTGGAGGGAACCCCCCAAGACCCCACTCCACCCACCGCCCCATCGCCATCACCCAACAAACATGCCACCAAATTCTTCTTGGGCCAACTGTCAGGACAGTCCCGCCCCAAAACCGTGGCTAAACAGCGAAGACCGTAACAATCAATAGCCTGCAGGCGCTGTTCGGTCAAAGGTGTCTGCAAAAATGCCCGGGCATCCCTCTCTCCACTTATAACACTCCCCTCCCTAAATATCTGCTGTACTTGCTGGTCACTAGGCTGTACCGTGTTATCCTCCCCCGTAAATGATGAGTCATTAGACATAGTGCTGGTTATACAATTGCTGTTCATAAACAAAAAAAAGTGCTTATTACTAATTGCAGTCTCGACTCACAAAATGTTAAAGATGCTTGAATGACTCTACTCTAGACACCTAACGAAACAATCTGCAAGTCCACCAATACAATAATGACACAATAAAAATTCCTCCAATATGCAAGAAAATTCTAGCCAGCTCTACTAGGTAGCATAGAATAGTTCTCCAAAAAAACATGTGATAGGATACTACTGAATCTTGTGCAAGGTCGCCATTTTGTTACGGCTGGATCGGCAATACATATTCGGGATTCTTGATCGTAGGACAGAAATGGCTTAAGTGACAACGACACGCTCGATTCCAGTCCCAAATACTATATGCTCCAGACAACAAAAGCACCAACGCCCTACAGAGTTATCGTCTACGGTAACGAGGTACCTTAACTCGGCGAAAGTGTACAACAGGGGTAGGCTATGAGGCTAAACTCCCTCAGACATTTATAGGTTACGTTATTACTAAAGAAATGCAATACTCAAGAAACTACGTTAATATTAAGCCTCTAATAATGTAGAATAGAAGCAGGCTAAAGGTATGACAGTGAAATGCTAAATGACAAATGTACACGCCTACTTGAAAGCGCGTGCACTACACTAACTGTCCCCTACTAACATGCACTAGCATGTAGCATACAAGATGTTCATGATCCAGTAGATACCTAATAATACACATGGGAGGAACATAAACAGTAGTCACTTATTATAATAATGAATCTATACTTGGAATAACTAAAAGGTTGCAGGCAACAGTACTGCGCCGGTAGCCTACTACCGCATAGGCTACTTCGCTTCTCTCACTCTGTCTCCCCTCCGAGTCCGTATGCGCCCTACGCAACAGAACTCCGGACACAGCAGCAAAACGACAGTGCAGTTAATTGATACATGAAAGTATTAATAGTGTTGTCTTGTGTGTGAGTAATGTGTATTGTAAAGTGTTATAGATATATACTTAAAGAGAGCTGCAATGCATAGTAAAATAAAGATATATCCCACTCATCATCCCCATGTGTTCTAGCTAGCAGGCCAAGTCACAGGAACAACGAGTCCCAGCACCGAAAGCGAGAACCCAGGAGAAGACTGTAGAGAACACAAGGACAGATAAATTACGTTACTCTACTATACCGGCACTACGAGCGAGCTGTAGTCTCGGGTGCTACACTCGCTCCTGGCTCGGTATGCAAATCAAGGCTAAGTCCTCGTCCCTCTACAGACAACTCCTGGGCATGGTCGGGCTCTTACACATGGCACCAGTCTAGTCACAAATGGGATGAATTGCGGGTCATATAACTCGTGAACATGTAGAACGTTCACCAACTATCCTCATCAAGAAGATCGCTGTTCACATTAACCCCTTAAATCTAATACATGTAAATATATGCTTGTCCTAAGAGTAATACGAGAGGTGAGTGCTGAAACTCCTTTAGGACCTCAAGGGAAGGTTATGCATTTAAATAGAGAGAAGAATGAAATGAGAGTAATGTCGTCAGAGAGAAAGAGTGCAACCGTGAGAAGTTGGGAGAGAGAGGTCAAGGGATGTTAGAATCTCAAAGGTTCTAGGCAACCTGATCATAGAACACGCAGCCAGCCTCCAGGCAATGTGCTGTACGACAACATGGGCCCAGCCCAGGCAGGCAACAATGGACTACCAACCCTATCGCGCCTAGCTATAAGGGCAAGGCTGCCAACCAGTCCATACGTCTGGCAACCACCCGGCCGGCAGCGCGGCGCGTTGCTACCCTCTTGCTCTGAAGCCTAACTCACTCTCTCTCTCTGAACTCCCATTGTCTTATCTATCAACTTCTCTATTGATACTACATATTAAATGGAAGGTCTCGACATGGCTTAAAACAAAACCCACCACTGGTTAGCACATGACGAGACCTTTGCAGAGATACAAAGAACATAGTTATAAGTTGTCACACTCAATATACATTGCGGCTGACGGTAGCCAGATCACGGGCGGTACAGTCGAGTACCAAGGAGTACAAACAGGTTGCGTTGCACAGCACTGGGGTGCGTCACAATATATATATAGTATGTTTGTTAATATTACTGACAACATTTTGGGATCTATTGTAGAGTTGAAAATAATATCATGATATTCAATACCATTTTTACTATAATGACCTGAGTAAGGAGATAGGCGTCTATTAGAAGATGTAGCACACAAATGTTGTTAGAAATACTCTAGACACTGAATTTATGATATTATGGTTACGCTGTGATATCAAGCATATTAGTGGAATCACATGGAATAGAACTAAATAACCTCCTATATAACGAGAGCACACACTTCCTGACCATCACTCTTCTTCTTTTGGTCTGGATTATATGCAAAGGTGAAGTAAAATTTCAAACTACCTGTAATCGACATATGCTAAACAAATTATGGTTGCAATCCTAAAACTTGTCATACGGTTATTTCTTATCTAAATTGGCTTTTATCAGTGTAGGTTAGTTCGCTACAGGTTCTATTTGTTATTAGGTTAACAAATGTAAGCTTATTTTGACTATTGCGTGATGATGTATAATACATCTGAATATGGCGTTTGTTCATAAACACTCAAACAATTGTATTTTGTACGATCTCAGCCCTACAAATTATGTTTTTGCTGTAATAACATAGAGTAATTATATAATACACAAAATACAAATAGATACAAAAAGACAACGAAAGGATTATAGAGACATCAGAAAAGAAAAAAAAATTATAATAAATGCAGACTAAATGAGAGAGAGAAACAGAAACAATATACTGTATGTGAACATCGTCATTACTATTCTTGTATACATAATTCTCTTGACGTTTTGGCTTGACCAATTGCATTGTCAGTGGTCTATATATTTTCAACACATAAAAAGCTAGTCAGGGCCTGTTTTGCAGCGCCAAAAGTTGTTCTCAAGGCTGACGGTAGCTTGCTGGTGGAGGTATCAAGCTCTACATAAAACACCAACCTTATGGCTCTGTCATCCCTTTCTGGCCAGTTGGACCATTGTTCACCAAATGCTTCTATGAATTATGCTCAGCGTTGTGTATGCAAAGGCACAGTCGCTATATTATGATGAGGCACGGCATACTGATGAACTGACTAGCCAGCATTATGTAAAGGGTGCATGTATTCTAAAGAAGATAGGGGGAGATTGGGTCCTAACTTCTTCCCTAATCCTAATATACGAGTTACTTGAACTCCCTAGTGTGCTGGATAGAAATCGAGTCAAGCCTTTCGTCCCTATACTACGTCGCTGTTTTCACTGTCAGTGCTTATGTATCATATTAGCCTGTCTTGCAGGTGCCTTGCTGCGGTTTCTGTGTCCTGTAGCACTGCAGTTCATGAGGGGATGAAATCTCCTGGTGCGCCCTCATAGGTGAATTATGGTGACCACGCTTCTTCGTCAAAATAATGTCATCGTTACAAAATGGAGCAAGAAATGTTATCTCCGAGCCACTGAGAGAATAATTATTGAAGATGTAAAAGACTGTGTACTGTATACGTATGGCTGCCCTGGGGTTTCCTTCGCATCTAGTGACTGCGCTTAATGAAATAGAGAAGGCTTATGACACAGTAAAGCATTATGGTATCCTTCGGCAACTTCATACCTTTGGTTTGCGTCGTCGTTTGCCGATGTTGCTTAGAGACTTCTTGCCTGATTGTGTGTTTAGGGTCTTCATGGATTCCACCCTCTTGCACAGGATGAGGATCTCTCACAAGAGTTTCCTAATTGTCACCTTTTTTGTGGTGACAATCGACTGTATTTTAGATAATATAGCAAAACTGTTGGTATGCACTTTAGTAGAAGTAAGAGGGTTCACCCAGACCCTTATCTA